>JAVKOQ010000127.1:0-153631 GCA_031835245.1 Balamuthia mandrillaris | reverse complement strand
GCCTCCATGCCCATTTCTCTTCCTCCGGTATGTGCCCCCCTTGTTCTGTTTTTGTGTGCTTGTTTCAAACTTCTGCACCAACCATACTGAGCGTTGTCAAACTTTTGTGTTTCAATGAAGAAGCGCAGAAGAACCTCTAGCGAGCAGCTGCGTCTGTTGGAGAGCGAGTTCGAGATAAACCAACACCCTAGCCTGACAGTACGCACCCAGCTGGCCATTCAGCTCGGCATGACCCCCCGCAGCGTGCAGATATGGTTTCAAAACAGACGGGCAAAGTACCGCAACCAAATGGACAAGGAGAGGCAGACCCAGGAGATGGCCACGGCTGCCTCGCCGATACGTGACGCTGCCCTGCTGTCATCCTTCTCGTTGGCTCTGGATGATATCGCTCGTACAAAGGAGGGAGAGACTGCCGGAGAACGAGACGAAACCTGCCACAGTCCTGTTGCTATGTTGGAGAAGCAACAGCTGGCATCAGGTATACTATCCCATTACGCACGTGCTTGCCTATTATTCTAACTCGGAGTATAATTCCGTGACTGCAGCATTGAAGAAGGAAGCCGCATTGCAACATTCGCACCGTAGTTGGGAGGAGCTTTCTTCGGAAAGCGCCGTTGCTTCCATACACATCTCGTCCTCGGCCCTTCCGCTAAGCACCTCTTTATCTGCGTCTCCTGCATCTTCCTCATCATCTACCGTTGTATCTTCCAAACAAATCAACAGCAATACGCAGCGCGCCTCGCTTCTCGAGATAGAAGAGCCCACCACACCGTCATCATCTCCGTCCTCGTCATCAGCACCATCTATATTCTCTTTTGGTCCTGCTGCCTCTTCCTCTGTATCCAGCTCATCCGCTTTAGCCTTCGCTCCAGCTTCGCTGGATGACATGATGGAGACTAAAGATCCGGAGGGACATACTCCATTATTCAGAGCTGTGCTACAAAACTTGGAAGCAGACGTCAGGCAGTTGATAGCCAAAGGAGCGGATGTGGATGCACGGGATCACAACGAGAACACGCCCTTGCTGGCGGCTTCCGCGATGGGCAATCTTCGGGTGGTGGAACTGCTGTTGAAGAGCGGAGCGAATGTCAATGCTTGTAACAACAAAGGATGTTCTCCTCTGTACGCTAGTTGCCAAGAAGTAAGTTGCTCTTTTCTTGTTCTGCTTGGGATTCAAGTTCTATCTGCTTCTTTCTGCCTTTTTCTTTGTTGAGACCTTTGTATCTCTTTGTTCTCCAAAGGGTCATGCGGAGGTGGCTGCTTTGCTGCTATCTCATGGAGCGAGGATGAACTTGCAAGAGTACATTGAGGGCGAGGCTCCACTCCACATCGCGGCATTGAAGGGATGGGCCAAGGTCTGCAACGTTCTGCTACAGCACCACAAGCAACAGTCTTTGCAGAAAGCAGTGGCAGAGCTTCCCCACAGCAACAACAAAGCGCATCCCTCTTCCTCTCCTCAAGCTCCTCCGTTCCCCAAATCCGCCTTTCTTCCTTCTCCGAACGCCATCCGACCCGCTTCTCCCACAACTACCTCCACTCCTTCTGCTGCCGGTGCCAGCATCCGAGGTCACCACCGCCCGATAGCACCGGCCAACGCTAGACCTACTCCTGGTGGCCACTTCTTCCCTCTTCCGGCGTTAACAGCTTCAACGGCAACAACAGCCAGCGTTGTTGGAGGAGGAATAACCGGGCAGGACATGTTTGCAGGGTTGAAGCCTATCGCAGCCAAACCTCCAGGCCTCCCCAGTCCCTTCTTTACCGTTCGAAGTCCACTGTTTGGCTCTCCGTCAGCATCCTCTTCTGCTTCTTCCGCAACCCCTTCCACCCCACCAACAGGTTTGCATTCCTCTTTCTTTGCTTTGTTTTCTACCTCCCTCTTAATGAGCTGCTCTTTATTTTCGTGTCTTCTTTGCGAAAACAAAGACTACAACACGGTCAACCAAAGGGACAGACGGGGCTTCACGGCGCTGCACCACGCCGCCGTGTACGGCCACTACGCCGTGGTGACTCTCCTCCTGGAACATGGCGCCTTGGCCGACATTCGCGACGCCGAGGGTCACACCCCGCTCCAATGCGCCGCGCTTCACGGCCACACCCACGTCATTCGGCTGTTGCTGACCAAGCACAGAGCCGAGGTAAACGCGAGGGACAACTTGGGCTTCTCTGCGCTGCACTATGCGGCGAGGGATGGCTTGGATGCAACCGCTCGTTTGCTACAGGAGCATGGGGCCAGGCTCGCCGTGGCCACGCATAAAGGCCAGACCCCGCTGCATATCGCCGCCAGGACCAACCGCGCCTCGACCGTCCTTCTCTTGTTGCAGGATAAAGGCAATACCTCTGCTCTCTCTCTTCTCTCGTTTCTTCCCTGTCTCTTTCTGACCTGGAGAACCATTGTTTTGTAAAACAGACGCAGCGACGGTGTTGCCTATGAGAGACAACAAAGGAAGAACAGCGTTACTGCTGGCGGCTCAGAGAGGCAACTCGGAGGCAGCCAAGACGCTCATCAGCTACGGAGCCGACGTGAGCGTGGAGGACGCCACCGGCCGCACGCCCTTCGACTACGCCCCTGAACTGCGCCACTGCGAGGAGTTTAGACAAGTCCTCCAGTCCGCAACGGACGAGAGCGTGCGGCACAGCACTAGAAGCAGCAACAACAGCGATGGAACGAGCAACGGCAACAAGAGTGGTAGAAGGAGAAAGCATTTGCAGCACAAACAGAAAGGAAAGAGGAGGGAGAAAGGAGGAAGGAAAGAGGTGACCACGACGATAACAACGGACGCTGCAACGGGTATTGCCACGGCCACGACGACGAAGAGAAAGGTGAGCGGAAGAACGTTAGACCAAAAGCAACAACGTCCCAAGAGGAGGGGCAACAAAGAAAAGCGAGAAGTAGAGATAGAGGAGCATGACCACCAACTCACCTCCAACAACAATAAGAAAAACGGGCACACAGACAACAACACCAGCAGCAGAAGGAGAGGCAGAGTCAAGAAAACAGATGAGCACGACGAACAGAGGCATCACCATCATCGGAAGAGAAAGCAAATGGAGGAAGAGGAGGACGACATTGCGTTGCTGGCAGAGTTAGTCATCGATGAGTCTGAGACGGATGCGGAGACAGAGACAGACACGGCAACCGCCACAGACACAGAGGTGGAAGAAGAGAGGCGATCCTCGTTGTCTGCTTCGCTTACTCGAAAGAGGAAAAGAGGAGTAGGGCACAGAAAGAAAAAGAAGCGATCCAGCAAAGAGAGCAAGAAAGAAAAAAAGACGAAAAAGGGGTCGGCAGAACGGAAGAGGCATCGCCATGAGCATAACAAAGAAGGCGAGGGGGTCATCGACAAAAAACGAACCAGAGGAAAGAGAGCAACAAACGGAGAAAGGAAGAAGACAGAACACTCTACGACGAGAACATTAACGAACGGTATTAGTAGAAAGAAGACAGCGATGCTCATACCTTCTCCTTCCATAGAAAATGGCGAAGGATGAAAGGAGAGAAAGGGGCATAGCTCTTCGTCGAACGTTTGTCTTGTATTTGTTTCTTTCTTTCTTCTTTGTTTTAGCGGAATCGCCAGACTTTCCGGTCGGGTTGGTTCACCAGATAGCCATTGTGGAAATCCACAGCCCTCATCCTGTTCTTCTTCCAAAACTGAAGTGCTGAGCAGGCAATCCACTGTCTTGCTAGCCTTTGTTTCCAAGTTTCATCAGCATCATCTCCGTCTTTGGATGAATGTACGGAGGAGGAAGGAGAGGATGAGGACGATGTAGAATAACTTTCATCACTTGCATCTTCATCATCATCATTTGAATAACAGCACTTAATCCACAACACTTGGTTCTTTTTGTCATACCGAATGCTTCCTACTGGCTCTCCTTCTTCCTCTTTTTTGTTCTTTGGAAGAAGGAACTTTGGTGGAGGCAACTCTCGTTGTTTTTGTTCTTCTTCATTATTCCAATCGAAGGAACGTGCATAGCCGAATGGCGGCAACACTTCATTCAACCGTAACGTCTGATCCTGAAACGAGGTGCAAATGCCCACCGTATCTCCGAAAGCCCTCCACTTGGTAAAGAGCTCGAAAGAGTCGCGGAGCCGTGCTTCGCCTTCCCAACTGATCACTCCCATGTTGGGGTTTATCTTGGGTGCTTTGGTGGTTTGTTCTTGTTGTGAAAGGGCCTGAGGGAGGAGGCGGTGGTAGTCTGATAGTGTGGAGAGAACATTGGTGGCGCCTAGTGCCGCTAGTTCATTGGATAGACTGATGTATGTGCTGTAAGGATCTACCACCTTCTCTTGAATAAGAAACCGAAAGAAAGAAGAAAACTTAAGAAGAGAACCTTTTTGACTTGTTTGAGGATGCGCCCGGCGTCAAAGACTCTATCGTGCAACTCAATGATTGAGACCCCGCATTCCTTGTCGTTGTTTAGGATGGTGTGGTAGATAGGCGCCGCTCCTCTATACCTATTGTAATGCCGTTTTGTTTGTATGCAAAAGAAGAACGACGACGGGATGAGGGATGCAGAAAGAGGAATGAAAGTAACTCACTTTGGAAGCAAGGAAGGATGCATGTTAATGCCACCAAAGGGTAGAGCATGCAGCAGCGACCGCGGGAGGAAGTGGCCATAAGACACGACGACCGCGATATCAAAGCTATCGTCCCTCCTCTTAGGGGCGAAGGCGTCTATGCTGTTGCCTTCTTCATTGCTTCTGGTGTTTTGTGAGACGATCGGCGTGGGCACCTTTGTTCATAGTTATGAAGGAGCGAGATGCAGAAGCGTAGGCATAGAGAGAGAGAGAGAGAGAACAACATAAGAAAGAACAACACAAAGAAGAGAGCAGTGAGAAGAGAAAGAACAAACTTGCCACTGTTTGAGATCTGTGGGTTGATGGATGCGCAAGCCATGTTTCAGAGCATACTTTTTCACTATTGTTTTTTGAGAGAGTGAGTGAGTGAGTGAGAGTGAGAGTGAGAGAGAGCTCCCTCAATGCTTTCTTCCAGAAGAAAAAGAGAAAGAAGGGAGAGAAATAGCAACCAGGAACAAGACCGGCTTTGTCAGGCGGACACACAACTTCCAGATGAGAAACCACGGCAGCGGATCCCTTTTCTTCGCTCACATACGTTTTAAAAAAACAAACCACAACCATACCTCTCACCAAAAAAAAAAAAAAGGATGAAAAGGCCGGTTACTTTGTTCTTCATGCAACGCGCTCAACGTTTTGAGCGAGATGTCGTCCGTCCCGAAGAAAAGCACCCTCCAAGGAGGCGGTGGTTGAGAAGTACGTGCAACAGCAGCTCGTGAACATAACCACCTGCACGCTGTCTTTCGCTTCGCAGCGACAGAGACGACGGCAGAGCGGCGACCACGCGGACGAAACATCTCTCTCTTGTCCTTTGCAACTTTCTTCTCCTGGACCAGAGAGAGGACATGAGATCGCATAATATTTTGTCGACATATATTATTGTCGACAAACTATTCGCAGAATAATCGATGATAAACTTTTTCTGCCAACCAATAATTTCGTGGCACATTAAAAAAAAATCGCATTCACGGAAACCTCTTCAGCAGACAAGCAATGAGGCAGAAAACAGAAAGGAGTTTCCAATAACAACAACAAAAGCACACCTGGCACCACACTCCAACTATAACTACTCCACACACGATAAACAACAAAAACACTGAAACAACAAAAACCAAACCAAACCACATCATACACGTAGCATAACTGTGGCCATGGAGTTTCCAGATCTAGGAAAACACTGCTCCAAGGCAGAGTGCAAACAATTGGACTTTCTTCCCTTCAAATGCGAGCACTGCGCGGAGACCTTTTGCCTGGAGCACCGCAGGCACTGGCAGCATGACTGTCCGAGCTTCCAGGAGACGGACGTGCGCGCCCCCGTCTGTCCGCTTTGCTCCCAGCCAGTAGATGGCTTCCGCAGAGGAGGAGGCACCGCGAACAATTTGGACCAGCTCATAAACCAACACATCGAAGGAGGCTGCAAGTCGGCGGTGCAGGAGCGGAGAAGGCAAAAGCGGTGCGAGGTGAGGGGCTGTAAAGTGGTGGAGCTGATGCCGGTTCATTGCAGCAAGTGCCAGAGGCAGTACTGCCTGCGGCACCGGTTGGCGGAGGATCACAAGTGCCAGGACGTCCTTCGGCGGCAGCGGGAGAGGGCTTTGCGAAAGAGCATGAAGCAACTTCGGTTGGAGGCACAGTCACATGGTTCCTCCACAAAAGTTTCTGTACAAAATTGAAAGAGTGATGCATAAAGCTCTTGTAACAAAAAAAAACAAACTGTGATTTCTCTTTGCGCAACGACTTTCTTCTGCTTTTTATCCATGTCGTCACGGATAACGTCGACAAACTGTGACATTTACCTTTTATACATGCCTGACGTAACCACTTTTACCAAAAAAGGTAACTTGACTCATTTTTTCACTAAAAATGGAAACCAAAAAATTAAAAATTAAAAGCAGGAGGGAAATCGACGCAAGAAAGGATAACCCGCGGGAGGAGAGAAAGGGGTGTAGTCAGCTTTTGTGGTGGTGTGTACCACTCCTTGTAATTGATTCGCATTTTTTTTAATTTTTATATTTGACCTGCTTTTTTCTTTCTTTCTTTTCTTTTCTTTGCAGAAAAGGCCGAATGCGGAATAGGCTCCATCGTGCTCCGTCTTTGTTTGTCGGTTTGTCAGGAGTTGTTCTGGTAATTCTTCGAGAGGCGGAAACAACGAAGAAAGAAGAAACAAAGTCGGGTGCTGCCAACCATGTCTTCCTTCAATGAGTCCCGGATGACGGAGCGTTACCCCTTGCTCGCCTTGCACGACGAGGAGGAGGAGGAGCAGGAGGAGGAAGAAGAGGACGAAGAGCCAGAAGACGACTCCACCGCGCTCGCGCAACAACGGCCTGGTCAGACAGCTCGTGGCAAGCGCCGCCAAAGACGTAGCCCAGGCAGGTCCTCCTTCACGAGCTCCGCTCCTCCCTCCACGGCGGGCTCCTGGGACCCCTCCGCTGCCCCACACCTTCTGGACGAGCCCAACCAAGGGCAACGACGCACCCAACCGCTGCCAGCACCCCTTCACAAGCGACACACGGAGCATGCGCTAGGCAGGAAAAAAGCAAGCCACACCTCCACCCCCTCCCCCAGGAAGAGCAACACGTACAACCTCTCTCGGCGCACTCGCTCCAGCGGCGGGCTGCAACGCGGTCGACAGAAACGACTGCAACAGTCGCATCCCAATCTTACGGGCGGAGGAGACAAGAGAAAGGTGAACGCGGAGGAAGGAGGAGGGGAGGGCGAGGAGATCAAGGAAGAAGATGAGGACAAACACAGGAGGAAGGAGGAGAAGAGTGGGAAGGAGAGCGAGAGCGACGCTGAGAAGAGAAGATCGGCCTACGAGGAGTTGCTTGCTCTAGGAGGGTTCAAGTCCAGTAAAGACGCTTACGCACAACAACCGGCCTTTGTTCCTTCGACAAGAAAGGAGCCAGACCTGCTTGCACAAACGCTCCAAAGGTTACTTACCCTGTTCCGTCGACCCCGTATGACTCTCAAGGACACGATGCTGCTGAGCCCATGGCAAAAGTGGAAAAAGTACAATCGAGTGCCATGGAAGATCTTCCTGCACCTGTTCATGTTCTTGGTGGTGGTGGTGCAAGTTCTACTCATTTACGTGGAGACCTCTCAGTACTTTTATGCCAATCAGCGGGTCTTTCACAAAGTCTTTTTGGGAGTCGACTCAGACACGTTTAGACAGGAACTCTATACTATTGACGATACTCTCGAGCATATTAGCACCACTGTCCTAAATGTACCTTCCTTCCCTCCTCTCTCTATCTCTCTCTCTCTCTCTCTCTCTCTCGTTGTATAACTTTTTATTAACGTTGATGGTGTTACCAGTACTATAATGTAGATAACATAACAGCAGATAAGTATCCGCACGTGTTAACAACGTCGGATGGGACGAAAGCAAGAGCACAAGGCCTTCTCATACCATTAGAAGAGATATATGGTCGCAGCAGCAACGACAGCGACGACACTGATAAGACTATTCAGCCAGTGGATATGGAGCTGATTCTTTACGAGCGCGACTTTTATAACTTCAACACCAGCGAGCCTTATGGATGGACCTTGGCCACCGATGATGTGGAAACAGAAGAGGAGGAGTATGAGCTGACGCTAGAAAACCCGTTGGGACCCTTTGGAACGAGCAACGAGTCGGCGGTGCAGGCGCTCTTTCATCGCGTGGTAGAGATTAAGTTAAAGTTTTCTTTGTACAATCTTGATATTGGAAGTCTTGGCCCTGTTCCTTTTCTTTGGAGCATTGAGGTATTTTCATTTGTTATTCCTCTCTCCCTTCCTCTCTCTCTCTCTCTCTCCCTCTATCTCTCCCTCCCTCTCCCTCTCTCTCTCTCTCTCTCCCTCTCTTGGCTCTTAGGTAACGAATTATTATACCCTCAAAAGCAAACCTACTCAAAGACAAGTGGTTTCGTGCTAGCAAATCTGGTTGCCACAAAGCGAGTCTTTTATAGTGAGGCCAAAGGTTTCTTCTTCTTCTTTTTGTGTTATTCTTCTTCGATAGCAGACTATTAAAAGAACTCAAATGTAATAGGTCTAAATCCACAAATCCTTTTCACTATCTTTAACTGCCTTACTTTTGGTCTGGCTATGCTATCGGCACTGCTGGATTGCAAGAGTTGTATATCTAGATATAAGTTATACCGAGTAAGCACTTCCGTTCTCTTCTTATTTTTCTTTCTTTTTCTTTTCTTTTCTTTTCTTTTCTTTTCTTTTCTTTTCTTTTCTTTTCTTTTCTTTTCTTTTCTTTTCTTTTTGGATGCCGTCCTCTTCCTTCTCTTAAGGTGAACACGCACCACAGATGGCAAAACGGCAATACCTTGCAATTCCAGAAGAGACCAGGAAGGACGAGGGCTATCCCAAATGGAGCGAATTATCATTCTTTGATACAAAAGCCCAGTTTTTCAGTTTATGGTGCAACATTTACACTTTCTTCTTTGTTTCATAAATCCTAATGTGTTTTCTATAAAATAGGGTTGTATTTATGATTTTTACATCTTGTTGCTTGATGACTGCTTCAGTGCTTGGCATTTTTGAGGAACTGGGTAAACTTTCCAATATATACTATCAGCTCTTTCAAGTACTGTGCCCCCACCACGTTTTGAACATCCAGTTTTATTTATTTCTCTTCTTCCGGAATTTTTGTCTGTTATCAGGGATTAGGAGCATTAGGGGTTGCTGTGAACATACTTCGATATTTGGAATACGGACAAAACTTTTATACTCTCATTCTTTCTTTGCAGTATGTTTCTCTCTTCTCTCCTCTCTCCTCCTCTCTCTTACAACAATTTATTGTTATCCTACAGACTATCGGCGCCTCGTATTGCCCGTTTCATCATATCTGCATTTCCCATCTTCTTTGGGTTCATGTTAATGGGCATCATCATGTTTTCTCCATATTCTTCTCGTTTTCAAGACTTCACTTCGACCGGTGTTACATTGTTCTCTTTGCTCAACGGAGATGAAATTCGATGTAACGCTTCGCTCTCTCTCTCTCTCTCTCTCTCCCTCTTCTCCTCCTCCCATTAGTTATTTCTTCCTTTATTATTTCTCATGGCAACAAAACATTTTAACAACAGCAACTTTTGAGGAATTGGGGGTGACATATCCTATCAGAACTTTGCCAACTATATATCTCTATGTTTTTGTCGGTCTATTTATCACTGCCATTTTGAACATATTTATTTTCATTATTGAGGATAGCTATCACGCTGCCAAAGCGGTTCGTATTTCTTCCTCGCGCTCTCGCTCTCTCTCTCTCTCTCTCTCTCTCTCTCTCTCCTCTCTCTCTCTCTCTTCATATACTGATATCACACTTGAACAAACATTCAGTCACAGAGAGCCAATCAGTTAAAGCGGCTTAAAGGAACGAGTGATGGCACCGTGTCCATTAGAGAACCTTTGTTCTCACAAAGAGATACACAGGATGTGGGAACAACCGGTGGATCCAACGCAGAGCGATTCGATATCTTTAGATTGTTTGAAATCTTAGAGGTTTGTTTATCCTCTTTTTAACGAACTGAAGAGCAAAGGTACTCATTTTTTCAATTAAATGAAACAGAGAGAATACAATGTGGACGAATCAGATGAAGAGGAGGACGATGATGAGGACGATGATTATGTTGACAGCGATGCTGACGAGCCTACCTCCGAAGATGGTACCATACTTAGTAGCACTGAAAAAGACAAACAAGATGAAGCAGATACTGGTGCTCAACCACCACAGAAACAAGAACAATCGCAACAAGGAGAAGAAGAAGAAGAAGAGGAAGAAGAGGAGTCAGAGAAAGACAAAGAAAAACCACAGCGGCCAACACTCGTTGTTTCTCCTTCTGGGGGTGGCTTTTTCGATGTTCAACCTCATGGCAACATCAACTCGGATCCTATCTCTCTTCCCGTCAGACCAAGATACACACAACCTCCTCCCTCCATTGGGAAAGGTGGCGTTGATCCCAGAAGACGACCGTCTTCCACTACCGGTGTAACCACAACTGCTTCCTCCACGAGCACCGCTTCCGCCTCTGGAGACGATACCATTACGCCTTTGGCCGCCACGGTAGAGGAGCGCAATCGCATCATCCGCATGAAGCAGAGAGAGATGGAGGAGATTCGGAGGATACGAGAACGTATCCGGCAAATGCAGAAAGAGAAGGAGAACATGGAGAGAGCTGCTGCTGGCAGCAGCGGCAGATTCTTGCAAATCAGAGAAGAAGGAGGAAGTGGCAACATTGATTCCAGGAGGTACTCTGGCGATGCGACTTCTCCCATGGAGAGGAACCTTATGGATATCGACCTGAAGATAACGTACAAGAAGCTTAAGAAGGACATGCAGGAAATCATTATCAGCAACCAAAAGGAGTTTGAGAAGGAGGTCACGTCGGCCATTGCAGCTGTGAAGCAAAAGCATGATGCCAAGTTGCAGCGAAAACTGCGGAAGCAAGTCAAGAAGTCATTCCATCACCTCTCTCCTTCCTCCATTCCGTTACCTTCTCAACCCACTCAAACTACCACTCGAGTCGCTCGTGCTGCTTCTCCTGCTTCTTCTTCTGCTGGAGCTTCCGCCTCTGCTTCTTCCTCTTCCTCGACGCCCACAACCAATAACAACAACGGCAACAACGGCAACAACAACAATAACGCGGCAAACATGGTTTAATGTCGTCAGAGAAAAAAAACAAAACAAAATGGCACCTCTCTTCACGAGAGAACAGAGCACCCCTCTGTTATTTCCCAACCCGCTTGTTCCCGCGTTCTCTCTCTCTCTCTCTCTCTCTCTCTCTCTCTCCTCTCTCTCTCTCTCCTTGGGGTGTGAAATGCAAGGCTTCACTTTCAAAAAAAAAATCCGATAGACCGAGGTTCGAACGGCAGGCGCGCGGAAGCCTCTGCCCCCAAAAAAAAAAAAGGCTGTGAAAAAGTGTAGCAGCAGCGGCAAAGCCCACCCGCCCATCCACCCAACGGCAGCCCTGTTGGAAGCTGGCAAAGAGAGGTCTGCTCCTCCGTATACCCACTGTACAAGGGCACTTGGTAGTGCTGACCCTGCTGCTGGTTAGTCATAGCCGAAACGTAGATGGATGGAACCACCTGTGCGGCAGAGCCCTCCGCTGCCTCCTCGTCATGGCAACTTGTTCTCACCCTGCTTCTGGTGGTGCTGACTTGCCTGCTCCTCGAATACCGTCAGCAGCTCTTGCGGCATGGCCTCTTTCTCTGCTCGGTGCTACGCGAGCTGTACCGTTTGCCTCCCTCCAAGCGCGCCCAGCTGCTACGTGCCCACTCGCTTGAGCTGCTTCCCCACGTGCCCTGCCTGCTCCAACACTCGGAGCTGCTCTCCCCTCACTTGGGGGTGATGGTGGGGAACATGGAGCTGCTGGCGCCTCACCTGGACGCAGTGATGCCGCAGCTGGACGTGCTGGCCCCCCACATGGACGCCCTGACGGCCAAGCTGGACCTCATCCTGCCCCAGATGCCCCTGTTGGCCCCTCACCTGCCCTCCCTCGCTCCCTTTGCCGGCGACCTGCTTCCCTATGCCGATCAGCTACTGGGCGATCTTGAGGCGCTGGAGCCGCACATTGACGAGCTTCTCTTGTACATACCGCAGCTGCGTCCGCACCTGGACGTGCTCGTCGAGCGGATGGCCCTCCTGCTGCCTCACCTGGACAAGCTGCTGCCTCACATGGAGGAGCTGCTTCCCTTTATGGACGTCCTGCTGCCTCACGCCGACCAGCTGCTGCCTCACGCGGAGCAGCTGTTGCCGCTGGCTCCCTACCTGCCGGCCTTGGCGCCACACCTGGAGCAGTTGGTGGAGCTGCTGCCGGAGCTGCTGCCAGAGATCCCTACCCTGCTGCCTCGCCTCCAGACGTTGACGCCTCACCAGCTCTCCATGCTTTGCGGCAGCCCTCACCTCAAGGCTATGTTGCCTCATCTCCATGTGCTGGTGCCTTGCCTCCCTCAGATGCAACCCTATCTGGAGGAGCTGTTGGCCTATGCTGGAGAGCTGCTGCCGTACTTGCCGACATTGGCCCCACATTTGGAGAAATTGTTGCCGTACCTGTCGGACTTGACCCCTCAATTGCCTGCCATAAAGCCTCCCATTCCTATTCTTGCCCAACACATTGGTTTGGTTTCTTTTGTTGTTATCTTACATCTTATCTCTCTCTCTCTCTCTCTCTCTCTCTCTCACTTGCTTTTGGTTGAACTCAACAGAGGGACTGGCGGCGAACATTGATAAGTTAGCACCCTACACAAAAGAACTAATGCCACATGTCCCGCAGTTGCATGCCTATATTAATGATCTGCTTCCTTATATTGACGACTTGTTGCCTCACCTTCCAGAACTCATCCCAAAGATGGACGTTCTCATGCCTCATCTTCAATATCTCGTGCCCTACCTCCCTGATCTTATTCCTCACCTGGAGGTTTCTCTTCGTCCTTTCTTCTTTCCTCTCTTTTTCTTTCTTTCTTCTTCGCTGTTATCAGTTTTTTTGCTCTTTAGTAGCTTTTCATTTCTAAATGAAGCATCATGTCTTCTTTCTCTCTTGCAGGAAGTACTCCCTAATATAGAGGTGATGATCCACAAGACAGGGTTCACACTACCACTCACCCATCGTCTTCTTCCCAAAGCACACAAGGCTCTTCCTGCGCTTGGTAAGGTCTTATCTTTGCTTCCTGACAAGTACAACACCAAAGAGGCCAAACAGACCACCCAAAAGGAAACAGAGCGAATCAAACAAGAAGTGGTAGCTTGGAAGAACAAGAAAGAGACCGAAGGACAACCAAAAGTTATCGTCCATCTTCCGTTGCCGTCGAACGCCAGCGAGACAGCCCGCAGTAGTGGAGAGGAGGAGAAGCAGAAGGAAAATACTGTAGAAGATGAATCAGCACAGATGGATGAACATAGCGCCACCCTTCTCAGACCAAACGGAGAGGTCAATGTTGCCGCTGATTGAAGTTACCCACGAAAAAAGGAGGATAAGAACCACCATTGTACACATCAAGAAACGGTCATTTGCACGCCTGGTATGTACTGCTTTTCAAACGAGAGAGCGAAAGACAAAAGATAACACAGAAACTGAAAGAATGCTTTTATACAGTTAACAAAGAAATTTACAGTGTAAATCTATCAACAATGAAAAAACGGAAAAGAACAAAGCAACAAAGCAACAAAAGATATGCATGAAAGAGAAAGCTCGACACGCTTGATGCAGCATGCTGCTTCTTCAAAACATGGCATTAAGGAGAGCACTGCTGGTGGCAGTCGCAGAGGATTCCTCGTCAGCCTTCACGTTCTCGGAGCTCCTCTTGCACTCGCAGCTACCCTCATCATCGTCATCAGGGGTAGGAACGGTGGGAGTACCGCTTGGCAAGCTACTCAACAGACAAGCCGTGCGGGCAGAGACGCTGAAGGTGTAACGGCACATGTCGCTGATAGAAGTCTGCGCGAAGCCAGTGGCCCTGCTGTTCACGGAAGGAGCCATGATGTTGCTGGAATGCCTGGCGCCATAGTTGTGACCGATCTCATGGGCAGGAATGACCCAACGAGCATTGCCGCTCAAGTATCCGGTGATGCCGCAGCCCTGGGTGGTGTACCTGCAGAGAGCGCTGTAATAGGCCCGTCCGGCTACGCCGCTGCGATCAGGCAGGCATCCGGACAACAAGTGCCACAAGCCGATGGAGCGATCAGTTTGACGGGTTCTCCAGGTGCAGAAGGGAGTTAACCTGGTTTGCACATCGGAGGGGCAGCTGGCCGTGTTGAAGTTGTCGGAGGAGGAGCTGGAGGGGCTGGAGTTGATGACCAAGGATTTGATGACCGGCTTGTTGCGAACTGCGGTGTAGTAATGACCTTGCATGGTGGACCAGATGTAGGAGATCGTATTGGGAGTTCCGGAGGTGCCGCCCGCCTTCTTCACGTACTGGTTATCGGTGGCCACGCCCATAAGAAGGTAGCTGTCGCTACGGGGAGGACAGCTGGAGGTGGGGTCCACTACGTTACCGGCAGCTTCTTCGCCCTCAGCCATGACGTCTTCGGTTCCGCAGGAAAACTGTTGTTCTTCCTCTTCTTCATCTCTTTCTCCTTCATTATCGCCACGAGGAGCAAAAGGCAGCTCATCCCAGTGCTCTTTGAAGACTACCATCTTGCCCCCGGCGATGATCTCTCCGTCTCTTTCGCTTCTCTTCTGGCTCAACTCGGGGTGAAGGTAAGTGGGCTCCACCACATAGCTCTCTCCCGTTTCCTTGCTCCAAATGCTCATGTGGAATACGCCTTCTTCATAGTCGGCCACAACGGCGGAGATGCTGGCCTGCTCCTTACCATCGATGGTGGCCTCTCCCAAGTAAGCTCTGCTCTGAGGGGAATAGGTCTCCACTAGCTCTCCCTCGGAGAAGACCGAGACGACTGCTCTGGGATGGAAGAGATCGTTGTTGTGGTGAAGGGAGGCGGAGAACTCGCGGCCCAACGCCTTGAAGGAGAGGCTCATGGAGTGGCGACTGCTGAAAGTGGAGTTGGAGGCGGTCCTGCGGGTCATGATAGCGCGACCGGGGTTATGGTGGATGGAGAAGGAGATGCTGTTCAACAGTTCGCGTTCGGCAGGAAGTTCACGAGAACGAGCTGAAAGGAAAAGAAGGAGAATAAGTTTTTTAAACGAAGAGGGCAAGCAGGAAGAGCGAGATCACCATATATGTCGGCATAGTCTAAAGCGAGAGAGGAAGCAACGCAAAGAAGCATCGCTCCTGCGAGGAATACAGTCCAGCTCGCTTTTGTCATCCTTGTTCAATAAGGTTTGTTACTATTCTTCCTTTGTTCTTTGTGTTTGTGTTGCACGAATGAACGAAAGAAATGAAAACGAGGTTTAGCTTTTTATACTTTCTGTTGGATCCTCCATCCGTTCCCTCAGCTGACCCTTTTTTTTTTTCTTCATCCTATCTCCCCGATCCTTTCAACACCAAACAATCATCGGGCACAGGGAGAGAGAGAAGCAAAGCGCGAACGCCTCGCTTTATTTTTCGTTCTCATCTGTTTCCTTCAGACAAGGCGGCCTTTATCACTCAGGCCTCGGTTCAATTATATGAAACGTTACCTGCAAGCCACGAGCATGAGGGCGGGATCTGGTTGAACCCAACAGTTGCGTTATGACGCAATAAACCCGGCGTCAACTGGCTCGTGGATTGGCCGCATCTGTTTCTTTGGTTTCGTGGTTTCAATTGCGCGAAGGGCAGCATCTGTTTCTTCGCGGTGGATGATTGGTCGGTTGCTTTGTTTATTGGTTGTTGTTGCAAGAATCGGCGAATGGATTGGGGCACCAGACAAACTCTTTTTTTTTTCGTTTTTATCTTTTGTTGTTCGCATAAAAGTGCTATAGGTCTGCCCCCGAAGAACACAGAAGAGAGAAGAGAGAAGAAGAGAGAGAAGAGAGAAGAGAGAAGAGAGAGACAGAGAGAGAAGAGAGAAGAGAGAAGAGAGACAGAGACAGAGAGAGAAGAGAGAAGAGAGAGAGAGAGAAGAGAGAAGAGAGAAGAGAGAGAAGGGAGAAGAGTTGAAGTCCATCACAAAAGAAGCCAAAGAGAGGAGGGGGTAGGTCCCGTGCATGCACGATGACAGCGTGCGCGATCAAGGAACTCGAGTTCTGCTGTGGCTCTGACGATCCCCAGATGCCACTGATGGCGTGAGAGCTACCATTACAGAAAAAAAAACATATGTCCTCCGCACTGCCCCTATTTCTTTCTTGCTGAGATCAAAAGCATCATCGGGCGACGCAGTTCGTCTTGCATTTCAGGGATGGTCTCCAACAGACGCGCATCGGGTTCCGGTTCGACAAGCCCCGTGACCTCGAACCCGTTCGCGAGCAGAGCGCTCACGTAGGTGGTCAGGGTTTTGTGATGCTTGATCACTTCCTCCCCTAAAAAGTTGGACTTGCGCTCCCCCTCACCGAAATAGCGGTCAACGGGCCAGTGAAGGCGACTGCCCTCCTCGTCCTTGTGCCAGTCTTGCGTTCCGTGGGCGGTGAATATGGGGTGCTCCACCGAAAAAACGAGATCGCCGCCACGAGCAAGGCAATGCGCGAGCTTACGACAAACAGCCGAGAAAGAAGGGACGTAATGGAGCGCCAGCGAGCTGATCACCACGTCGAAGGAGGCTTCTGGAAAGTCCATATCCTCAATAGCCAGGCGTTGGTAGCGGATGATATCATTCGAGGCTTTCGTTTTCTCCACGGCTTTGGCGAGCATTCGCTCGGAAAGATCGATGCCCAGCACCGAGGCCGCGCCCTGCTCCGCTGCGTAGCGGCAGTGCCAGCCGAAGCCGCAGCCCACATCGAGCACGCGCTTGCCCTGAAAGTCGGGCATCATGGCTTTCAGCGCGTGCCATTCGCCGGCCCCCTCCAATCCCTTTTGCGAGCGCTCCATTCGGCTGTACTTTTCGAAAAAGGCCTCATCGTCGTACTTGTTGTGTCGCGCCATGGGGCGTTACACCCGATCTTGCCGCCTCCTCCTTTCTTTCACGCGTTGAACCGTGTCAAAGAAAAATATCAAAAATATTGGGAATAATTTTCTCATTTTTCCTTGTTTGGTTAATTATGTGTCACATACTTTCCAAATTCAGCTCTTACGCCAATTATTATCGAATAATCAATTATTGTCGACGGTATTTTTTACAAGAAAAACAGAAGAAAAGAACAAAGAAAAAAAAAAACGAGAAAGAGATGCTGCGGGCCACGCTGGTGACCCTGGCGCGTGCTTCGAAACACCAACTGCCCAACACAAAGGCGGTGGTCAAATCCGTCGCTGACACGACACGAGAGCCCACACGGCTGGAGTGCATTCGTTTGTACAAGCAGCTTTATCGTATGTCTCGGACCTTTCGGGTGAGCGACCCCGACTTCTTCATGGCTCGCATGCGGCAAGAGTTCCGCAAGGAACGCACCACACCTGACAAAATCAAGTACTTTGAGGTTTGTAGTAGTTGTGAAACGCTTGAAGAAGGAATCCCTTCATTTTTATGTGGTAGCAAGTCTCATCATTTTCTTCTGTTCTTTTTCTTCTTCTTGTTCTTCTTGTTCTTCTTGTTCTTCTTGTTCTTCTTCTTCTTCTTCTTCTTCTTCTTCTTCTTCTTCTTCTTCCTCTTCTTCTGTTTGACACAAAACAACAGAGAGGGCAGACCGTATTAGCCCATAGAGACTGTATCTTGTGAGAAAAGTGATCCCTAAAACCACAGGAGAGTGGCTTGGCTGAGGCAAGAAGCAAGAATGTACAAACAAGAGATAAAAACACATATTTACTCAGTTTTCTTTCCATTACTACTTACAGAGGAAGAAGAAGAAGAGGAGGAGGAAGAAGCAGAAGCGGAGGAAGAAGAAGAGGGTGAATAAACAGTGAAGGGAGGAGAGAGGGCGGATTGGATGAACTGAAGAGTTCGTCTTCGAGGACGTTTGGCTCTTAGAACTCCTGTCATCGGCAATGAAGAGGGAGCTGAAGGAGATGAAGCAGCTAACGGCGACAGCGTTAGAGGAAAGTTTGAGGTTGGCAGCGCAGGAGGAAGAGGAGATGTGGTTGGTGCTGTTTGTGAAGACTGAGACGAGAAGGTGCTTGTTGTGGCTTCTGTGGGGTTATAATAGCCTTGATGCGTTGTTACTGATGGGTTGAATGATGAGGAGGAGCACGATGATGGTGATGGCGATGACAATGGTGGTGATGATAAAGATAACGAAGCAGCTGTTGAAGAGGATGACGGTCGGAATGATGGCGATGAAGATGCTGCCGATGATGGTTGTGATGGTGAGAATGAAAGTGTTGGTGATGGCGATGATGACGGACGTAGTGATGGCAATGAGAACGGTAACATAGACGGCGATGGTGATGGCGAAGGTGACGGTGAGGTTTGGCCTGTATCAAGGAACCATTTCCATCTCGAAGAAGGTGTAGTGGGAGTGGAAGAGGAAGTGGAGGTAGGATGAGTAAAATCGTCCATCACAATGGGGAAGGGGAGAGCTGGAAGCGGAGTGAACGGAGTAGCGGTAGTGGAATATCCGTTACATGTGATAGGTGGTCCTTTTGAAATACCATGGGCGCCATTTCCTTGAAAGGAGTTGCTGAAGGCAGGTTGTTCGAAAGAGGAAGGCCCTTCTTGGATTGGAGAAGAAGGCTCGGAAGGGGAGGAGGAGGGGGACGATGGAGAAGATGATGAGAAGGACAGGGGTGAAGAAGAAGAAGAAGAAGAAGATGGAGACTCGAGTCGATGGAGTCTCCGTCTCTTGCGATGAGGTTGCAATTCACCTTCTCTCTCGCTGTCTTCTCGTTCTCCATTATTTATTTGAAACGGCCATCGTTGCATGTCCTCTTCGTCATCCGCTTCTTCATCGCTTTCAAGAGAGTTGTTGCTATGAGGGTATACCCTTGGTGGCGGGAGCTGGTTTGTTCTTCGAAGCAGGTGCTTTACTTTCGTGTCATGTCTGAGGACGAGGTTCTCATCAATGCCTGCGCTTACGTACACGTCATGATGGTCATGCCAAGGAGCATAGAATGCTGCCTTTTTGAAACTCTCCTGCAGTTGCAGTTCTTGATGGTCTTGTTTGCTTCGTTCATCAGCTAGAAGAAAAAGGCTTTTTCGATGGCTGTCAAAGTAGTTTGTGAGCTCATTCAGACTTTTCCCTGGAAGATACTGCACCATTGAATAGAGAACAGGCATTAGAGCTACTTGCAAATTTTTTTAAAAAAATGCGCGTGAAAAGGATAGAGACCTCAGCTTGGACACGGCTAAAACGATCTCGGCCATATCGTTGCCACCCCATCACCAACAGCTCCCTATCTTCTTTGCTGAACTCCTCCTTGGTGACGACTTGAGCACCGGATATAGCGATGATTCTTTCAGCAGCCGTAACCGAGTAATTGTGCTCGTGAAGTAGTTGTAGCGCTTTCTCTAGGTTCACCCGTCTCGTTCCATAGGTTTGTTGTAGCCGGTTTATGTATCCATCCACTAATAAGAAAAAACTATGAGCGTCTATGAAGACGAGAATGAAGACGAAGAAAAACAACTAAGCAGAGAGGAAGAAGTATACCCTCTCCTTCACTTAGAGCAGTTGAATCCCAACAGAGAGTGCCTCCCCATGCTGCATCAGAGCCTTGCAATCTTGAGGCCTCTGCTTCATCTCCAAAATATAAAAGAGGATCTATTACAGCCTGATGGTCATCCCCAATCTTTGGAGGCACGTATTCATGTCTATCAAAGTACCAATACAGGAATTGATTTATGTCTGAGAAGGAAACCTCAGGTCTGCGCAGTAGCCTGTCTGGGCGTTCATCGCCCGAAGAGACATTTTCGTCCCAACCCGGTTCCTCATCGTCATCTTCTCCCTCTTCATCTTCGTCATTTTCTTCTCCGTTTCCAACAAGGTATTCCTCGTCCTCCTCGTCATCACTGTCATCAAGGTCGTTTAGCGTCAGTTTTCGCTCATCTCCTTCCTTTTCATCGTCTGAAGAGGAAGAATCATCAGAACCAAAGCCATTCTCCTCGCTTGAATGTGTTTCAGCGCTATCTACACCTCTTTTCAACTCCTCTGCTTTCTCCAAAACGTGGTTCCCATTTTGTTCTTTGCTTCCAATCACGGAATCGTTGCTGTCATCTTCATCATCCGGTCCAGAAGAAGCATATGAGCTTGTGGAGTAGAGCAAAGGGTCATTCAGAAGCAACAAACTGTCATCGGTGGAGTAGACGTCCGGAAAGAAATGCGTCCATTCGCTATTGACCATCCCGTTCGGCTCGACGACAGGGCAAGGAGAAGCTTTAGAGGCGGTGCCGTTGAGCTGGCGCGGTCCCGTCGAGCGGAACATCGGACAGCTGGCGAGTGATGGGTCTGTGGCATCTTCTTCTCCCGATAGGTTCGGCTTCATTTCCATGTATCGTCGCAAGCCTATCCATTTTGTTTAAAAAAAAAAAAGGTCAAAACTTCGGTTGAACAAAAAAAACCTAAGGGATGAAAAAACACCCCTCAGGTGGTACACATCACAGACGCGCAGTGTGTGCAGCCAAAAGGGGAGCGTGGGGCACACAAAGTTTTTTTGGTCGTGTGCAGAGGGGGAAAAAAATAGCATTGTTTAACAGAAAAAAAATGGTGGTGTGATCTACCTTGAAAGTCGTGTCGAAACCATGAGCTACCTTGGCGGTAAGGGGATCACACACAAAAAAAAAAGATTCTTCTTTCCCCCTTTTTTTTGGTGGGACCCTGCCAGTGCTTTGACAGCGGTTTGCTTTTTTTGATTTTGATTAAGACATAAAAAGGAAAATTACAGTAATCGAAAAAGGACAAAACTTTCTGACTTTTTTTTATTTTATTTTTGTTTACATGGTTTATTACAACAACTTGTTGAAAAGAATTTGTAAAGGGCATACAAATAAAGAAAAACAATTATAAAAAGTCTTTTTAGTGTTTTTAAAGAGATATTTAAAATTAAAAAAAGGTGTATATAAAACCTATCCATTAGTTTTCACACCTTACCTTTTCCCCTTGATAGCTTTTGTTCCTTTGTTTCCTCTTCACTCTCTCATAATACCTATCCCTATCTCTCCTTGTATATATATTCCTTTCTTTCATTTTTAAAGGTCTTTTTCCTGCACACAACAAGTTGATATCTGTTAGGTTGTCCCCTCACTAGCCTTATCACAATCAATAAAAAGAAACAAAAGGAAAAAGGGTTATGATATCACTCTCCTATAATACCCATTCCTATTTTTCTTATACATATTTCTTTCTTTTATTCTTAAAAAGGTCTTTTAACTACCTTTCAAATTAGTTTTCATGAACCTATTTCTCACTAGTCTTATCTTAAATAAAGGTATTATTTTATAAAGTAATTCTCAATAACTTTGTTTTTATTCAAAAATCAATACCTTTGTTGTAAAATAAGAGTTGTGTTATACCACTTTCTCATAATACCTATCCTTATCTCTCCTTGTATATATCTCTTTCTTTCATTCTATTAAAGGTCTTTTCTTTGCACACAACGAGTTGGTATCTGTTAGATTGTTCCCTCACCCTAGCACTTGCTATTGAGAAAAATTTGACAAAAAAAAGGAGACAAAAAACAAAAAAGAGCTATTATGTTGAAAAACTTCCCTCTTTTTCAAACAAAAAATGATTTCCAACAATTCTCCTTCCCTCGTGTCGTCATGGCCATTACAAACCAATCGAATTTCATACCTTTGTGAAATTTCGAGGAGCAGCCGATTTCCAAGAAAGCAAGATAGCGCTGGCAATAAGAAAACAAAAAAGAAAGACAGACGAACACTGCTTACCAAGCCCCGCGTTCCTACAAACGCCCCAACGCACACAATGGTACGTCCACACAAACTGTCCCCCTTCCACTTAAGCTTAAGATCTTTGTTCTGTTGTTTTTGTTGCGGGCACCAACCGTTTTTTTTCCTTCCTTATCGAATAGCTCCCACGAGTCCTCATCAACGTCATCCTTGCCGGAGGTTCCGTCCTCGGTCGGGCTTTCATCGATGCGTGGCGGCAGGCCAGCATAAGTAAGTTTGCAGTTTTTTTTTCCCCTCGAGGAAGGAGCTTTTTTAAATTGATTTATTGTTTGCTCTCGCGTTTTGTTAGAGGCTGCGCAAAACGTGGAACGGGCGAACAAATTGACACCAGGAGAAGCGCTTAAGATTTTGGGCCTTTCCAAGAAACCAACGCTGGAGGAGATCTCCAAAGTATGTGCTTATGCCTTCTTTTCTCTTTGCTCTCCTTTGCAGCTGCCACTAACACAAATAATCGCAGCGATATGAACGTCTGTTTCAAGTGAACGATCCCAGCAAGGGCGGTTCTTTTTATCTTCAATCTAAAGTGGTACGAGCGAAGGAGTGCCTAGAGGAGGCCCTCAAAACCGGAAAGCTGGAGTGATTCTCTCTTCCAAGCTCTGTTTTTTGTTATTTCTCCTTCCTTTTTGCCTGCCCGCACTACCCATTTTGAGCGGCCGCTCCATCATGATTTGCATCGCTTCGATCCACCACCACCACCACCAAACTTATTTATTCGCTCACTCTCTCCTTTGTAGAAGATCTTGTTTCACTCACAACAACAAAACCCAAAACAAAAACTACACTTTAAAACAACAACAACGTTTTTTCCGCTTTTTCATCTCATCACCTCTCATCTCTTGGATCCAATCACTTGGCTTGTTCTTCTGGAGCAGCAGCAGAGGAAGGAGCCGGAGGAGCCGGAGCACGATGAAAGTCTTTGGCAACGTAATACATTTCTCTGCTGTCCTTGCGGGAGGCATCGGGCTTGACGGAGAGGACTTTGCCGAAGCGGCTCTCCAGGCGGCGGACGAAGCGGGGCAGGTTCTCCCCCTGCAGCACCTTCACCACGAACACGCCTCCATCCTTCAACAGTTCCTCGCCGAACCGCAACGCCTCCTCTGCGAGCCCCTGTTATGAGTTTGTTTGCGCTATCAAAAGAGGACCACTAGAGAAGAAAGAAACGGCAAGGAAGGAAAGGAGGAAAAGGATTACCATGATACGAAGGTGATCTGTCGTCTTGCTTCCTGCATGGTTTTACATCCGACATAAGAAAGAAGAAACGAGGGATGGAAAAACAGAAGATGAAAGAGAGCGACGAAGAGAACGAATTCAACAATACCACTGATCTTTGGGCTCATGTCGGAAAGAACGACGTCCACCGTGCCATCCTCCCTTCCGTTGCGCCTGAGGGCCTCTCTGACCTGGTCCAATGCCTTTTCATCCATGATATCCAGCTGCAGAAACTCACTGCCAACGTTGTCCATCGCTGCGGCCATGATGGGAAGCAGAAAAGAAAAAGAAGAACAATCGGTTAGCGTTGGTTGTGTTTTGTTCTCTGACTAAGAGTGGAACGCGCACGTTGGAGATCGACGCTAAGGACGACGCCCTTCTTGCTCTGGTCGCTCTCCGTGGACGCGTCGTGCAACACATGACGAGCGGCGATCTGGCTCCATCCACCAGGGCAGGCACCCAGGTCCAGCACGCTCTTGCCCGGCGTGAGGAACTTGTACTTCTCGTTGATCTGCTCCAGCTTGAAGGCGGCACGAGAGGCAAGGCTGCCCTCCTGCGCTTTCTTCACGTAAGGGTCCGTGAACTGCCTCTTCAGCCATCGGGTTGATCTATTTTAAGGATGATGAGTACTCAACAAACAACACAGCAGAAAGTGCAAGAAGGGTTGCTGAAAAATGTAGCGCCTGTTTAAAAGCAAAAATACGTACGAGCCTTTGAATCCTTTGATGTGTGATGCTTCTTGCCGAGAGATTTTGCCCCCTTTTTGCTTGTTCTCCAGCTCTTCCTTCTCGGGTGGGGGTGGCGGTGGGGCGTAGCATCGAACGGGGTAGCTGAACGCGCTGCTACGCCTGGTTGCTGTTGCTGAGAAAGGGCTGCTCCTCCTGCCCGCCAAAGCCGCACCACCACCACCACCATAATAAGAACACCCACTCAGCCCGCCCTTGCTGGACGCAGAACGACCAAAGCCAATGCCACCGTTCCTGGCTGCCATCCCTCGAACAGCGACGACGCTGCTGCGGTTCATCTTCGTCTCTCCTCTTCTTTTACGTTCTTTTTATTGTAGACATCGGGTCGACGGAAGACCCGGTTAGATTGGGGAATACGCACGTCTTGTTTCCCGCCAAAATTTTTAGTTGCGTTTTGGCGGGAAAACGAATCAAAAATAAAACAATATTGAAAATAACAAAAAAGAAAGAAAGAAGTCTTTTTCTCCCTCTTCTGCTGCTTCTTCTTTGGATTATTATTCAAAGAAAATAGGGAGGGGGGGGGGATAAAAAACGATGTGGATCAAGGAGGTGATCATAGAAGGGTTCAAGTCGTATGCCAGTCGGGAAGTGATCTCGGGTTTCGATCGGTCGTTCAACGCCATCACCGGCTTGAATGGAACGGGCAAGTCTAACATTCTCGACGCCATATGCTTTGTTCTTGGCATCACAAACTTAAGCCAGGTTTGTTTTCAAAGATTATTCTTCTCCTCACTGTTAGTTCGAACGTTCCTTCTCTCTCTCTTCTCACACTCTTTGCCATCATTAAAAAATAAAAATCTGTTACAGGTTCGAGTGAGCAATCTGCAGCAACTGGTGTACAAGCAAGGACAAGCGGGAGTGACCAAAGCCAGCGTGACCATCGTATGGAACAACGAAGACCCCAAACAGAGCCCCGTCGGCTGGGAGCAACACAGCACTATCACGGTCACCCGGCAGGTCGTCATCGGTGGCCGCAACAAGTACCTCATTAACGGCCACACGGCGCAGGCCAACACCGTGCAAAACCTGTTTCACTCGGTGCAGCTCAACGTCAACAACCCTCATTTCCTCATCATGCAAGGCAAGATCATGCAGGTCCTCCACATGAAACCTCCTGAGATCCTCTCCATGATCGAGGAGGCGGCCGGCACGCGCATGTTTGAGACCAAGAAGCAGAGCGCCCTGCGCACCATCGCCAAGAAGGATAAGAAGCTGGAGCAGATGCAGTCCGTCTTGAACGAGGAGATCATCCCTACGATGGAGAAGCTGAGGAAGGACAGAGACACTTATATGTCCTGGATCAACAACAAGAACGAGAGGGAACAGCTCTCCCGGTTCGTCATCGCCTGGAGTTACACACAAGCGCAAAACACCCTTCAACGCTCCGAGGACGAGCTTAGGGCCATGGAACGCACCGAACAGGACCTCAAGGAAGAGAAAAACGGCTGTCTGGATCGTCTCACCGAGCTCAAGGCCCAAATCGAGAACCTCTCCAAGAAGAAAGAGAAAAAGATGAAGGCCGAGTTTGCGCACCTCGAGAAAGAAGTCAACGACCTCTCCAAAGAGCTGGTAGAGGTGCATGCCATCCTCAAAAACAAAAAAGACTCTCACAGCAGCGAGACCAAACAAAAAGCAGAACTGGAGAAGCAGATCAAGGAACTAGAGGCTTCGTTAGAGGGGCTCGCTGAGCGGCTTTCCAAGGAGCAAAAGGAGGCCGAAGCCATGGAAGAACAGACCAAGAAGCTATCCAACGCCTATACCGCCTTCCAAACGGCCTACACTGCCAATAACGCCAGTCTTGCCGCCAACGCAGAGGAAGGTGGAGGCAAGACTTTGGCCGACCAGCTCATGGATGCCAAGAGGATGTTCAGCGAGTGCGAGACTCTTCTCAAGAGCGGCCAGCTCAAGAGAGAGCATCTTACCCGCGAGTTGGCCAAAAAGAAGAAGCAGCTCGCTGAGCTGGGCGGTGAGTTCAAGGCCATGCAAGCTGAAGCGGAAGATGCCAAAGCGCAGTGCGCTTCTGTGGAAAAGGAGATTGCAAAGCTTGGTTACGACGACCAAATAGAGAAAGAGCTCCATCAAGTACCCTCTCTCTCTCTCTCTCTTTTCTTTTTGCAAAAGACATAAATAACTTACTCGTTGTGAATAGGCCAAGGCAGCTGTAGAGAGTTCCATTGTGGAGGCAAGAGATAACGTGGACCAGCTCTCGGCAAGGCTCGCCGCGCTTGAATTCCAATACACAAGCCCCAGCAAGAACTTTGACAGGACAAAGGTGAAGGGCTTGGTGGCCAACCTCATCACGCTGAAGGATGCCACCACAGCCACTGCTTTGGAGGTAGTGGCTGGTGGAAGGCTTTACAACGTGGTCGTGGATACTGAAGTGACTGGCAAGGAGCTGCTACAGCACGGCCGCCTCAAGCGCAGAGTGACCATCATTCCTTTGAACAAGATTGCTCATCGCAGCATTACCCCACAAGTCATCCAGAAAGCGAAGCAGCTGGTCGGCCCCACCAACGTGGTTCATGCTTTGGAGCTTGTTGGCTATGACGATGAGGTCGATGCTGCCATGCGTTATGTCTTTGGTAGTGCTTTGGTTTGTAAAGGTTTGTTGCCTCCTTGTTTTGTCGTTTTTTTTTTTGACTTTGGCTGGTTTACCGCGTGCTCATTCTCTCTTGTCTTTACTAAGATGCCCAATCGGCAAAGACTGTAACGTTCAACAAGGATATCCGCACTCGATCCGTAACGATTGAAGGAGATGAGTATGATCCACGTGGCACTTTAACCGGTGGTTCCCGCAGCAAAGGAGGCAGCGTTCTCGCCGCTCTACAAAGGCTCAATGATGCACGGCAGAAGCTAGAAGCCCACGAGGAGGAGCTCCGACAGATCGAGAACAAGTTTGAGGAGTCCAGGACCCTCGCCCAGAAATACCGGAAGCTGAGGCAGGAGTTAGAGCTTAAGAAGCACTCACTCGAGCTGTTGGAAGGAAGGATGGAGAGAGGAACGCATCACGCCCTTATGGAGGAGATTCGAGAGACTGAAGAGAAGCAACGCCAAAACGAGGAAGAGTTGGAGAAGGCCAAAGTCAACAAGTCGGACCTAGGCAAGAGGATCACCAAGATTGAAGGTCAAATCAAGGAGATGGAGGCTGGCGGCAAAGGAAACGAAAAAATGGAGATGAAGAGGATCGAACGCAAGATGAATGAGACCAAGGTGAAGCTGCAGGAAGCAGTGCTGGCCACAAAGACGCAGCAGCAGAACATGGAACGGATCCGGTTGGAGATGGAGGGAGTGAAGGAGGAGCGAGATTCTCTGCTGGAGCGTGTTGCGGAGATGGAGAAAGTAGTGCTTGGCAAGATGGATAAGGAGCTTGCTCGTTTGGAGGAGCAGGTCAAGCAGAAGAACGAAAACTACGAGTCGAAGAAGAACCTGTTGCAGAAAAAGAAGGAAAAGTTGATGAGCACGGACGGCGCCATTGCTGATCTCATCAGGGAGAGGGATGAAGTATCGCAGCGAGGAATTGAGGTGGACATCGAATTGAAGAAGATCACTCACTCCATCAAGAGATTCCACAAAGACCGTGTGGATGCTGAGAAGTATGTGGTAAGTTGTCATTCTCTCTCTCTCTCTCTCTCTCTCTCCTCTCTTCTAATACATTGCTGCCATCGCAGAAACACATGGAACAAAAACACACCTTCATCAACAAAGAGAAGCGGTTCTTTGGACAGCCAGGCACCGACTTTGATTTCAAGGCTCGCGACCCCGATGTAGCGCAAAGACGTCTCGCCGAATTAGATGAGCAGCAGGACTCGCTGAAGAAAAGGCTTAACACCAAAGTCATGAACATGTACGAAAAGGCTGAAGAGGAGTACACCGAACTCACAAAGAAGAAGGCACAGATAGAAAAGGACAAGAAAAAGTTGATGGAGGTCATCGAGGAGCTCGATACCAAAAAGATCGAAGCCTTGGAGAAAACGTGGACAAAGGTGAACAAAGACTTTGGAGCCATATTCTCCACGTTGCTCAAAGGCAGTGAAGCTCGCCTGGAACCTCCTGAAGGTATTTATTTAGCGTTGTATTCTAGTGTTGTGTTTCACTCTTTTGCCCTCTTTCTCACCAAGGGCTTCGTTTTTTTTTTTACCATCAAATAGGCCAAACAGTGATGGATGGTTTGAGGATGAGAGTTGCGTTTGGTGGGGTTTGGAAGAATCTGACAGAGCTAAGCGGAGGTCAAAAGTCTTTGTTGGCTCTTTCTCTCATTCTGTCGCTGCTCCTGTTTAAACCGGCTCCGATGTACATTCTTGATGAGATTGATGCTGCGTTGGACTTGTCTCACACGGAAAACATTGGTCAGATGCTTCGGACTCACTTTAGGTTTTCTCAATTCATCATTGTCAGCTTGAAGCAAGGTCAGATGACGTTTTCCTCTTTTTGCTTCTGTTACCATTATTGACTTGTTCCTTTGTATTTATCAGGAATGTGGAAGAACGCAAATGTTGTGTTCAAGACCAAGTTTGTGGATGGAACATCGAGAGTGACCCGTTCCACCCCCAAGCTAAAGGGCAAGGAATCCAGCCCTGGAGGAGAGTCACAGGTCGATCAACGAAAAAAGAAAGCACGGTTAGCTGTGCGCAACTAAACCTTTGGAAAAAAAAACCTCTTTCTGTTCTTTCCTTTTTTTTTTATTTTTGAATAGAACACTTCAACCCCCTTGTAATACCTTATTTTTCATTATCCATTAGTTTGGCTTGTTGTTCGAAACGACACCAACACAGCGGTGGTGGTTTTTTGTCGACAGGAAGAAAAAGCTCGGAACTTGCCTCTGTGCGAATACCATAACTCAAAGACCTCTTCCTCTTGCATATAAAAGGGGCAGCGAAACAGAAGCAATCTCCAACACAGAACTCAGAACAGAACGTATCGATTTTTCGCCTTTTACTAAAGATCGGCGTGTTTTGAGTTCGCTAATGTGTTTTCACTATTCGCTATTTTTGCACCTTGGTGTCTTACCTTCGCGGTTGGACGCCTCACCCCCTTTTAATTAAAGAAAAAACCAAGCACGTGGGCAAGAAAGCGGAACCCGGTTGTTTTCTCCTCCGATTTGGGTATTATTGCTCGTAACCTACTTGGTCGGGCACTCCGTACTGTCGCATGCCCCAATAAGGCGGACTGTAACACAGCATTGGAAAGACTCGTCCGGCAGCTCGGAAAGCTTCTCGGCACTGTCTCCTTCCAACAGGATAAATCTTTGTTCAACTACTTTTGGTTAGAATGTGCCTGTAGGAGGCGATGAAGGGCCTCGCTTGGTTCGTTTAGAAAGCAACTCGGATAGCTTTGTTTGTACACTTCTTCTCTTACGAGGGCTCCATTGTTGTGTTAGTTTACTGAGTCTTGTTTTTTGTTCTTTGGTATTGTGAGCAACTCCAACAGACACAATATATTTACCAGAATATATCAAGCGAAAAGAGGGGAACTCAGTGGTTACGCGTGATCTCCCTGCTTTGCTCGAAGAATTCTTAAGAACCACAAGCGTGTTGGGCAGCTGTTGCCAGCTGTTCGGCCAAATTGGTGAAGTACTTCGCGTTATGCTCGGACTTGACACAGCCTCTACCATGTTCATACATATAGGCCAGATTTTTACAAGCTTGTGGATGTCCCTATTGTTGAGAGAGAGAGAGAGAGAGAGAGAGAGAGGAAGAGAGGGGTGGAGGAGAAAGGGAGAGGGGAGAGAAACATGTTAGAAAAGCACAGTGGTAAGCCAAAAAGGTAGAAAGCTCTTCCAAACCATGGAAGCGGCAGCTTGATAACTGTAAAATGCTTTCTGGTCGTTTGGAAGGCATCCCAATCCTCTGAAATACATTGAGCCCTGAATGTGTTGTTTCGTCTTGTAAGCTTCTTCATGCAAGGTAACAAGTGTTAGATATAGGATAATACCAAGTTACAGAGCGAATCAGCACTGCCAAGTTCCCCTGCCTAATGAACAACAACGACAGAAATTGTCTGAACAAGTTCTACGGGAACGAGAGATTAAAATGGGGGTTACTGTTTTACCTTCCGGTAATACTCCAATGCTTTAGGATAGTCCACCTCAACGCCATCTTCGCCATTAAAATAAATATCGCCCAAGCAATGAATGCTTTGAACATCTTCCAGTTTTGCTCCTTCCTCCAAATACATTATCGCACGCTGAATGGAGCCCATATTATACCTCTACGGTTCATAGAAAAGGCCTTACATACCTTTATATCGGGAGTAATCCCATCGCCTGTTTTGTACATCATGGCAAGGTAGTAAAGAGCTCCGCTGTGGCCTGTGTAGGCTGCCTTCTCTAAGTACGCTAGCGCTTTGTTAACGTCCCGCTCGAGTCCATTGCAGCCCTGATGCAAGCAATACCCTGTTCTCAATGCTTCTGTCTGAGCAAACTAGTTTGCAACTGATAAACGTGTATATAGAGGACGGGTACCGATCCAATATTGGGCATTGGCATTACCAAGGTCAGCCGAGCGAAGGAAGTAGCGATTGGCTTTGGCGAGGTCTTGCCTGGGAAGATCATCATCACTTCCCTCATAAAACATCTGTCCCAAGTCAAAGCAACTGTTGCGTTGAGAAAGACCATGAGTGAAAGTGCCAATGCGAGAGAGAGAGAGAGAGAGAGAGAAGTGCCTCATAGAATTTCCAGAGTCCGCAGAACGCTGCAACCACAACAGACCTTGCTGCCTATCTTGATGTGTTCCTAACCCTTTAAAGTACATCATTGCCACCTGCACCATTCATCAGTCATGCAACAGAGATACGTGCATAGATGAGAGAGAGAGAGAGAGAGAGAGAGAGAGGAGATGTAAGAGCCTCACAAAGTATTGGGCCAAAGGATGTCCTTGCTCCGCGCTTTTAAGGAACCAATGCAAGGCTTGGCCGTAGTCTGCCGCCATCCCTTGACTTGCGGCTGCATCGGTTGAAGGGGAAGAAGAAGAGGAAGAGGAAGAAGAAGAGGAAGAAAAAGAGGAAGAGGCTTCATCCGTGTGGCTCGCCAGCTCCCTTTTTCTGCGCAGCAGCTCGGCTTTCTTCAGCCTGGCCCGCTCCGCCTTGAGCCACTGCTTCCAGTTGGTGATGCGTGTGCGCCCCTCCTCGTCCTTGCCGGGCTTGGGCAGGACGTAGCCCTCTCCGAGGACAAAGTCGAGCGAGGCCAAGTCCAGCAGAGGTCCGCTTCCCTGTTGCCGTTGTGGCTGCGGCTGTTGTTGCTCGTCCTCGGCGGCGGCTGTTGCAGCTGCTTCCACCAGCAAATGACTGAGGCCACCTTCTCCTTCTTCTCCTTCTCCCGCTTCTCCAGCGGAGCCTGTTTGCAAACAAAGAAGACAAGCCAGCCGGAATTGAGCCTCCGCGATCTTCTTCTGCCCTTCTCCTTCTGCTGCATCCTCCATGGCCAACTGCCTGTACGCCGCCAGCAGCTGTTGCCTGTCGTGGACGTCAAGGGCTTGACCTCCTCCTTCCTTCTTCTCTTCCTTCTTCTCCTCTGCCGTTCCATCCTCATCTTCATGTCGTTGGGTAGGTTTGGCAAGCGATCCCTTCTCCTGGGAGGAGGTCCGTGTGCACCGCTCACGCCTTGCCACTGCTTCTCCCCATCTCGTGGCGGGGAGAAGCAGTGGCGAGGAGCGACGACGAGAAGGAAGGGAAAGAGGAGAGGGCAAACTCTGGCGCGGCAGCCACCACCGCTGACCCGCCCTCTCCCATCTCCCCCTCCAAGAGGAGGACGCTGCGGAGGGGCTTCCACCACCCCCACCGCTCGCAGTGGCTGGCGTAGAGCTAGAGCTAAAGCGCCTCCTCCACGAGGTTAGGGAGGCACTCGAGCAAGAAGAGCGGCGGTGCAGGAGGAGAGGTCCTCTTCTCATCTCTCTCTTTTTTTAATGTTTGTTTATTTTTCTTTACCTCTTCTCCTCTTGGCGGAGGAGGAGGAGGAGGAAGCTTCCGCTGAAGAAGCAGAAGAAGAAGCATGAACAGAAGAAGAAGAAGAAGAAGAAGGTTTGGCGAGTGATCCCTTCTCCTGGGAGGAGGTACGATGAGCACCCTCTTTGAGAATGTCCAGCTGAAAGTATCTCGCGATGTCCTTCTTGCTCATCGTGGAGGGAGCTTGCTTGTTGACGCTGCTGTCGTCGCTGCCAATGGGAGGCAGTCTGGCCACTTCCTTCCCGTTCTCGAAGAGGATGAGGGTTGGCAGTTGCTTGGAGGCGCTGCTGGTGGAGATACCAAACTCCAGGCTGAGGTCCTCCCATCGGCCCACGTCCGCCTTGCCGAACCGTAGATGCTCTGATGTGTATCTGTTTGTGTTGTTTGTTGTGAGAAAGATGAAAGAAGAGCCAAACGGAGAAGAAAGAACCTAAAAGCAAGAAAGTAGAAGGGAGAAAGAAGAAAGAAGAAGAGGATTACTCTAAAGAAAGTTCAGCAAAGAGAGGAGCGAACTGAATGCAAGGAGGAGACCAAGAGGCGTAAAACTCAACGAGCCAAGCATTGTTGGCTCCTCTTCGGCCGCGGACGTGCTGTTCGAACGAGATGTGGTTCAAGTGGGTAATGTCCTCCGGCCCTTCATACTCCTTCTGCGGAAACGCTATCCACATCGCTGCAGGGCGGTCGGTGGTCGTCCCAAAGAAAAAAAATCAATGCTGTTAGTTTATACTCTCTTGTTATCTCTGCTTCTGTGCTTCCCTCTCTCTCTCTCTCTCTCTCTCTCTCTCTCTCCTTCTCTGCTTCACTCTCATTCTCTCCTTCTCTTTCTCACTCTCCTTCCATTCATTCATTCATACCAGTGATAACGAGGGCGTACCAAGCGCCAAACCGCCAATCGCAGAGGGCGAGCACCACCAGCGTGGCCACTTTGGCGAAGAAGAAGGCGGTGCCGAAGAAGGCATCCACCGTTGGGGAGCGAGAGTACCTCACCACCAGGTAAGCGCATAGAGTGAACCACATGGAGCTCTCCTGCACGCCAGCCGCCAACGTTAGTTTACGCAAAGGTTTGGCCACTGAAACCATGAAAGAAAGAAAAGGAGAAGAAGAACAAGAAGAAGAAGAAGAAGAAGAAGAAGAAGAAGAAGAAGAAGAAGAACAAGAAGAAGAAGAAGAAGAACAAGAAGAAGAACAAGAACAAGAACAAGAGGGAAGTGAAAACCCTTTCAATGCCAGTAAAGTCATGCTTGTGAAGGGCAGACTTGTCCGGCAGCAGCTCTCGCAGCGCAAAGTAAGCGGCCAGGATCACCACATTGGCGATGTAATAGCCGGAGAAGAAGCGGCTGCGAAAGACCGAAAAGGTCGCCATTCTCCTCTCTTCTCTCTCTTTTTTGTTTTCTGGCTGTAAATCTCAGGACGACCTGATGTATCCTCGTCGTCACGAGGATTTGGCATCGTGTCGTCGTGATGATTTATTATGACGACATAAAATAATTTTACGGGTCGTCACGATATGACCGACCGGAAAGAGAGGAAGATGGACAAAAGAGACATGCCACAGCCCCAAGGACAGGGGGAGGAGAAGAAGAGAGGAAGGAGCGTTGGGCCACCCCCCAACCTCAACTTGGACGCCCCGAGGTATGACCAGTCCACCTTTGTGGGACGGCTGAACCACTTTTGGGAGGTATGCGACATGCGTACTCTGTTTTACTCCAAGGAGAAGATCCTTGCGGCGCAGCGCTTGTTACGCTCCTACAAGGAAGGCGGCCTGTTCTCCTCTTCTTCTTCTTCTGCAGCAAACGTCACCGAGGAAGACCTGTGGGAGGCCAAGCGTATCAGCGATGCTGCTGGTATAAAAGAGTCTGCCCACTTTTTTTTAAACAAACAATTCTGTTTGATGTATCTCATTCTGTGTGTCTCTTGTTTTTTTTTTTAAAAAAAAAAACAGTGCATCCGGACACTGGACAGATTATCCCTGCTGTCTTTCGTATGTCTTTCCAAGTGCCTTACAACATGTTGGCCATGGGTGCCATGTTGAGCGCCGTCAACTACACGGGCATCTCCTTGTTCCTTCACTTTTGTAACCAGGTTCTCCTTCCTCCTTCCTCCTTCCTCCTTCCTCCTTCCTCCTTCCTCCTTCCTCCTTCCTCCTTCCTCCTTCCTCCTTCCTCCTTCCTCCTTCCTCCTTCCTCCTTCCTCCTTCCTCCTTCCTCCTTCCTCCTTCCTCCTTCCTCCTTCCTCCTTCCTCCTTCTTTGTTTCATCAGAAATGCTAACGAAAAAAAAGACGTACAACGTATGCCTGAACTATGCGAACAGGAACGCCTCAAACGAGATGAGTTACGCTCAAATGGGAGGGTCATATGCTGGCGCATTAATTACCAGCATGGGTACCGCCGTTGGTCTGCCTGTCCTCGTCAAACGGTTACATCTCTCTCTCTCTCTCTCTCTCTCTCTCTCTCTCTCAACGAACTTCATTTTATTTTCTACTAATGGCATATATAGGATGCGAATTGGGGCAGTGGCTAAACAGTTGTGCCTTCGGTTGACTCCATTTGTGGCCATTTCTGCTGCCAATCTGTTCAACATATCTCTGATGCGTAACAACGAGGTGTTGAAGGGCATTGAGCTCAAGAACGAGGATGGTGATAACATTGGCCTCAGTAAAAAGGCCGGCGTGTCTGCCATCAGTCAAACGGTCACCTCGCGTGTCTTTGCCAACATTCCTGGTTCGCCTCTCCATCTCAGCCCTCATCTCTCACTCTACTTACTTCTGATGATGTCGGAAATAGGGTTGGTGGTACCGCCGATAGTGATGCAGCGGTTGGAGAGCACACGCCTCTTCCAAAGCAAACCATACCTGTCAGCGCCGGTCCTCATATCTCTGGTGGGTCTGCAGTACCTCTGGGCCTATCCAGTTGCTCTTGGCATGTACCCTCAATTCGCAAAGGTTAGAAGTTTTTACAACCCTCTTCTTTCATCCTATCTTGCTTGCTCCTGCGATATCTGATATTGGAGGACAATGCGTCAATGCAAATTTTAGGTGCCAGTCAATCAACTGGAGAGTCACTTCCAAGGGCTCACCCGCAAGAACGGCCAACCAGTGCTGTACGCCATCTACAACAAAGGCCTTTGAAAAAAAAACCCGTGCGAACACAACAACCTTGTCAGCCATCATCATCATCGTCATCGTCGTCATCATCACCTCCCCATTGTGCCACCTATCATGTTGGAAGAGGACAACACGCAATTACCATTTGCCGCGTTGCTTTCTTTTTCATCCTCGCCGCTTTTGCGTTCATCAAAACACCGATCGATAGTGACCGTTTTCTACGGGTGGAGCTTATTAAAATATTGTCCTCTTAATTCCTCTATTCTCAACCAACAAGGGTCCGGTTTTCAACGCTTCGGGCTAGAAGAAAAACAGAGAATATTTTTATTCTCACCAGAGAGAGAGAGAGAGAGAGGCTAGCATCACCCGAAGAGCCCTATTTCAGTTTGGTCAGAGACCGTCGTTTTTGCTACGCGTCTCCCCCAACAACAGACATCATCTCAGCAAACAAAAAAAAACTTCCGAGTTGCATGGCTAATAGCGGTGCTACCAGGTAACCAATAATGAAACTCATCATTAATTTTCTAATTGGATTGACCTTAAATGCTAAAATTAGTTGTCGCAATATAACACGTGATCTAACGGTCCACCCAATGCCCTGTCAGATAACTACCAGATAGGGCATAAACCAAAAAAAAAATGCACAAATGACAAAAGCAACGTTGCTCCCACCGCTTAATGGTTTAATACTGGCCTGCTCCACGCGCAAAGAAAAACCTTTTTCATAGGTTGTAACAAAAAAAAAAAATCGTAAGGGTTATCCAAAACTAAAAAGTCAACGGAGAAAAGGAGCGTGGGAGATAGATAGTCATCGATACCCGAACTACGTACGACCCACCAAAGAACAACAAGCAAAAGGTTAAAACAGCAACAAAAAGACCGGCGGGCTGGAAGCAGGCAAAACAACAAAACATGGAGCAGAGAGCTGGCCGTTCCGGAACAATAGGCGTGGCGGCTGGTGCTGACGGGCCTGCCCCGGAGATCAGCAAGACGCAAGCCTTTGAGAGCTTGGCCAAAACCATGGTGGCCACCAAAGACGACGGTTTGTTTGTAGTTCGTACGGTTTTTTTGTGAAGCGAGTTTCCTGGCTGAAACCTTTTTTTTTTGATGAAAGAGAATATGAAGGCGTTCCTGTTGACGTACCCCATGTTCTTGCCGGCTGAGGGCGACATGGCACAACTGTGGACTGAACAATATCTTTTTTTTTAGCATTATTCTCTCTCTCTCTCTCTCTCTTTTGCTTTACTGTTCTCTGTTGAGAAGGTGTTACAGCTGTTGTCCCTTGACTCATGTTTTTTTTTTCATTCACGTTCGTGGTGGCTTGTTCCCTCCAAAGCAGCGGAAACAAGAAGTATAACCCAGAAAGGTAACACCGTCATTTCTCTTTCCTCTCTGCTCTGTTGTCTCTGCACTTCCATGCTCTTTTCTTGTTCCTTCTGCGCTGCAGCCCGCTATTTCTATTCTTTCCTCCCTTTGCATTCTTTCTTCCTGCGTTTCTCTTGCTCCTTTGCTTCCTTGCTCTCTTCTCTGCTTCTTCCTTCTCTGACAATAGACCATGCTGGCGTTTTAGGATGCTGGATTTCGTCAAGATATGGTGGGAGTGCTATCCCCAGGACTTCAACTACACCAACGTCAATCTCCTGTTGAACACCATCAGAGAGCACAAACCGGACGCTCTCAACGCCTTCAAGCTGTTGTCCCTCAGAGTAACATCAGCACCAACGCAGCAACAACCACACACTTCATTGGCACAACAACAACACCAAGCGACGCGTGGCTCCTCCTCGAGCACATCTGATGAACTCTCGGAGACCACCGAGGAAGAGAAGGAGGAAATGGGCACAGCCAAGCCAAGACTTACTTCCTTTGCTTCTCAGATATCCCAAAGGAGAGGCAGCTTGACGGATGGTGTCGCTTCCACTAGTAAGGCAGTAGATTTTATGGACATTGCTTCCAACACTCTTGCCCGTGAGATGACCATGTTGGACTTTGAGCTGTTTAGACAGATTAACCCCAGAGAGTTGCTTTATTATGTTCGCTATCCAGCAGAGAGGAACACACGATCACCTAATGTGACCACGTATATCAGTCGATTCAACGAAGTAAGTTGCCCACTCTCTTTTTTCTTTTTGGCTTTCGTGTTAGTTCTAACGCCTTCCTCTTCCTCTTCTGCTACTGCTGCTCTTTGTTGTCGTCCTCATCTTCTTATGCTTTCTTTCTCCTTCATTCTTATTTCTCTCTTTCTTCCCTTCTCATCTTAATGTTCAAGCTGAGTTATTGGGTAGTGACAGAGATCCTGATGACAAGAAAGAAAGACCAGACGGCAGTGCTTCGTAAGTTCATTCGCCTGGCTAGTTGCTTCCTTCAGCTCAACAACTTCAACTCCGTCATCACTATTCTCTCTGCACTCAACAACAGCACTATCCGAAGACTTCGAGATACCTGGGATGTACGTATTACTGCCATTCCTAATCATTTGGTTGATTCGCGTGGGTATACGAACTCGCTAATGGTTGTTTTCTTCAATAATATTATAGCTATTATCAGAAAAAGATATGGCTTTGTTCAGAAGCTTGGAGGATCTGTTTTCAAGCCAACAAAACTTCAGTTCCTACTTCCAAGAATTCAAGAAGAGACCCTTCCCCAAGCTTCCATACTTTGGTTAGTCCATACTATCTTTGTTATTTTTGTGTTTAACTAACAGCTATCCCTTTCAGCCCTGTTCTTGCGAGACTGTACATTTATCTTGGATGGTAACAAGCCCTACACGCGAAGTGGGATGATCAACTTTGAGTTCATGAGCATGATGAATAGGTGTTTGCAGCCTTTGAACGAATGTCAGGCCCATGAGTACGAATTTGCTCATTCCAAAGAAGCTCAAAGTTTCTTAAGCAACATACATTTCATTGATGACGAGGTTTGTTGCATCTGCTGGGCGAATTGGCATACATATTGACGCGCTAACCCACAATTAATAGGATGCGTTGTATTTGCTTTCGCTTAAAGCTCAGCCGAGCATCTGGACTAATGATGCTGTTGGGTAGTATTTTCTCTCTCTCTCTCTCTCTCTCTCTCTCTCTCTCTCTCTCTCTCCGCTCACAACCGCTTTTTTTCTATTTTTGTTTTTATGCCCAATAGAGAGGTCGTACAAGATGAGGAAGACTCCAGTGAGTCTGTCTCTTCGAGCGACAACCCAGTTCCTGCATCCGACTCGCAGGCTAGTTCTGACGCAACCTTCGAAGAGGCGACAGATGATGAAGGCAATCAAGTTAAAAAGAGTGTATCGAAGGCGAAGTCATCCCACGAGGGGCAAGGCGATTCCAAAGAAGCGGCAAAGCCCAAGAAGAAGTCTAAAAAGAAGCGACATTTACTGACTTTGGATACTGAGGCCCTGATAAGAGACAAGATGGTAATCCGCAGCATTAAGAACGTGCCTCCGCACCTCGTTCCCTTGGTCTACAAAGCTGAAAGATATGTTGACGGATATTTCAGCAATTGTGTTCGTTCTGTAGATAATGGTTTCAGACAGTCTCTCCCTTCCTCTTCTCTCGCGCTGTTCTACTCTCTCTCTCTCTCTCTCTCTCTCTCTCCCTCCCTCTGTTCTACTCTCTCTCTCTCTCTCTCTCTCTCTCTTTGATCATTCGGCACTAGCTAATATCCAAATAGGAACGATCTCAATAAATGTTGGAAACTGGCTGAAGAACAGCAGCAACGTTGCGGTAGAAGAGAGGTTGATCCTAGTGCGTGCTAGCGCGATGTCGGTGGATTTCTTCACTTCCTTGAGAGAAAACTTTGGCTTCTTCGGTGTCCATAAGAAGCAGCTGACAACTGCTGGCCAACGCTCACAGGCTAATTATGTACTATCAGGCTTTGCCCAACAAGGAAAACTCGGTGAAGAGAATGAAGAAACAGCCTCGGGCAGTGTTTATCAAGACTATACAGAAGAACTCACAGCCAAGCTGCTGTACGACTTTGGGTACGTCAGCGGAATGGGCGATTGCAGGGCATTCTCCAAGTACAGCGGAAAAACCGGCATGGATCTCTATGGCTTGGGACCTATGATGTTCGTGTACGTATTAAAAACTTGGTTTGGACTTTACCATTGGTATCATTTCCGATTGGTGCTGATCTTTCATATCAAGATATTCGGGTCGTTCTACTCTGGACATGAAGGATGCCTTCCTCACAGTCACGGAGGACGTTTTCCGGTCTATCGGCAAGCAACCGTTTTCCTTTGAGGCGGATGCCTGGCGAAAGAGAAAGATTCCTCCACCGAAGCTTCATCCCTCTGTGAGGAAAGTTCCAGGTGATAAGAAGGAAGAGAAGTACACCACTGTGTGCAACTACTGGTGCGGCTTTGCGGCTGGCTGGACGGATGCCTGCTTTAATACGAAATTCTGTTGCGTCGAACTCTTCTGCAGAGCCAGAGGAGATCCTTATTGCTATTGTATTGTTACTTACCCTCACCAGGCAGAGACTCATGTCAAGGAATGCTACAAGAGCTTTGGGCTGCCAGATAAGAGCTCCCAACTGGTCCAGTTTCATGCCATGGACGCCAAGGAAGCATTTACAGCCTCTACGAAAGCCCTCCTTTCCGAAAGGCAGGCCGACACGCCGCCCGCAAGTAAAAGAGGTGGCACCTCACAACAAAAGAACAAAGCTGGTGTGACAGTGAACTTTCCCATTGTGGGCAGAAAGCAGCTGCCAAAGCGCATCGAGAGCAAGTTGGAGAATGCTCATCTCATTTCCACCATCTCTTCGGAGGATCTTGCCAAGCAGGAAGAGCTCAAGGCCAACATGACCACTCGCTATACTCAGCTGTTCTCCACGTTAGTGTGCAGTCCCTCCAAGGGTGAAGTTATTCTCAACGGAGAAGAGAGGTCAGCAGTTCCTGCTTTAATTCTTCTATTCGAGTATGTACTTACATTCTTTTTCTGTTGTTGTCACTGGGAAAAACAGATACGTGTTCCTTCGTGCAGAAACATTGGCCACAACCTTTTTCAAAGTGGTGAGAGACCTTTTGGTGGAACAAGGTGACGACCGGAGGAAATTGAAGGAGCAAGAGAGCATTGCCCGCTCCTTCGCTACCAACTTTCTCTACGACTTTGGTCGTTGCTTCGCCCAAAGCGATTATAAGTTTTTCGACAGAGTTGTTCCCATCGCCTCGAAGTATGTATTTTCTTATGCAAGAAAGAAGCATACAATTCTGATAATTGTTTCTGCAATAGGTTTGAATTGGAGGACTATTTCTTGTTGAAGATATTCTCTCTGCCGAAGATCTTGCAACACCTCGGGTGGGGCAAGCTCAGCATCGCCTCCTCACTCTCGCTGCTCAACTTTGATTTCAAGAATAAGTTCAAGAACTTTTTCATACGGTATCTTTGTGTCCCTTCTCTCTCTCTCTCTCTCTCTCTCTCTCTCTCCTCTCTCTCTCTCTCTCTCTCTCTCTCTCTCTCTGCATGCACATCTCCACTCATGTTTTTTTTTTCAGGTACACCGTTAAAAATAGCTTCGAAGCATCTGCCTATATAAACGCCCAAAGAGAGGAAGATAGCGACCAAAAGGGCAAGCGGCAGCACAGCTCACGTCCCCACTCTCCAGTGTGCATTCTGAACTGCGGCTACGTCAACTCCTACTTGGAGGAATGCATCTCCGCCACCGCCCACAGAGCTGGAGTGGAGTCCACCGTTCAACTGGGCACCGTGGAGGTGAGCTGCGTGGCCATGGGACACCAGGCCTGCGAGTTCCTGGTAGCTCCAGCTGATCTCATTTATGCCCACACGGCGCGTTACTTGAAGGAGGTGGGCAGAGAGGAGGACCTCCCTCAGCTGCAAGGCTTGGAGATTGTCATGCGACGATTCAAAGATGGCAGAGGCTACTTCTCTCGTTTGTTCCGCAAATGAGAAAGCAAACAAACGATTGGGACGAAGCAAGCAAACGACACAGCAAGGAAGAAAAGAAGCAAAGAAGAAGAAAGAATGCACCGATTTTTGTTTTGTTTATTGATTTTATCGTTTACATATTCGAAATTTTGCAACATATGAAAAATATCGAAAATATTCAAAATATTCAAATACAAAGAATGAAGAAGGCGGCACGGAGAAGAGCGACGACGGAGCGCTGCATGTGTCCCTTCTCCTCCAGTCCATGGCGCCGCACCTATTCTTCCAAGAGCAGCCTCTCTTTGCTGAGCCGTCGCAGCAGCGGCATAAACAGATCCTTCTTTCCTCTTTCTTCCTTTGTTCAACGTGCAGTAACGTTACCTCTATACCCGACGATAACAACACCTTTGGGCGACCGGCGTCGTTCCTTTGCCACGCAACAAGAGGCAAAAGAGAAGGAGGATGAAGAAGACGCAGCAGCAAAAGGGCCGTTGGCTGGTGTTAAAGTACTGGACTTGGGAAGAATATTGGCAGCGCCGTATTGTTCCATGGTGCTGGGCGACCTTGGCGCCGAGATCTGGAAGGTGGAGGTGCCTGGCACCGGCGATGACACCCGCACCTGGGGTCCTCCTTTCACTGCCAAAGGCCGTACGCTTTCTTCTTCTTTCGTCTTCCGTTTTCTCCTTATTTTGTGTAGAAGTTCTCACAAAGGCTCTTTCGCGTTCTTTCTTTCTTGTCGTTCCTCTCTTTCTTTTTGGGTGCACAGATGAGAGCGCCTATTTCATATCGTGCAATCGAAATAAGAAAAGTATTGCTGTTGACTTGAAGAAGGTTCTCTCTCTCTTGTGTTCCTTCTTTTGCTGACTCTTTGCATGCTATATCATGACACACAGCCGCAAGGATTGAAGATAGTGCATGAGCTTGCGAAGCACGCGGATGTATTGATTGAAAACTTTGCGCCTGGCAAAGCGGATAGTCTCGGCGTTGGTTACTCCGCTCTCAGCACGTTAAATCCACGCCTCATCTATCTCTCTCTCACTGGGTTTGCGCTCTTCTTCTCCCTTCCTTGCGCAACAGATTCTAACGGGCGTTCACATTGTTCTACAAGGTTTGGGCCTGATGGACCGTATAAGGACCGTCTGGCCTACGATGTGATGGTATCTGGCTTTGGTGGTTTGATGAGCATTACAGGACCTGAGGAAGGTGCTCCCGTTAAGGTATTACTCTTATTCTCTCTCCTTCCCTCTCCCTCTCTTCCTCTCGGCACTCTTGTAATGACGGATGTTCATACGGGCAGACAGGAGTGGCGTTAACAGATATATGTGCAGGACTCTACGCCCATGGAGCTATTATAGCTGCCCTATACGCCCGTGAAAAGAGCGGCAAAGGACAGAAGATAGATGTTTCTCTGTTAGAGTCGCAGGTATGTATTCACCATTTTTGTCATCCAGTAATTACTCTGATGACATTTTTGCGTGGAGAAAGGTGGCCACATTGGCCAACGTTGCTAGCAGTTATCTTATTGGTGGAATGGAGCCCAAGAGAATGGGCACCGCACACTCCAGCATTGTACCTTATCAAGCATTTGCAACGGCTAACCGTGGTCACATTCTTATCGGCGCTCTCAACGATGGTCAATTCCAGCGGTTGTGTGAGGTTTGCTTTCGCTCTCTCTCTCTCTCTCTCTCTCATAGCATGGCAAGTCCTAACCTTTGACAGAAAAGGTGATTGGAAGACCTGAGTTGAGTTCTGATGAGAAGTTCAAGACAAACCCCAAGAGAGTGCAGAACCGGAAAGAATTGATAGCATTACTGTCCGACATTATCAAGACACAAACAACGAGTGAGTGGGTTACTCTGCTAGATTCCGTGAAGGTGCCTTGTGGACCCATCAATACCATACGAGAAGTTTTTCAAGACCCACAAGTTCTACATCGAGATATGCTGCAGAAAGTGGAGCATCCGACAGCCGGAACTATCAGTGTCACAGGTTTGACTGCTCCATTCGTTCTTCTCCATCACGTTAACGTTCTCTCTCAGGTCCACCCGTTAAATTCAGCCGTACGAAGGCAAAGATAAGATCAGCGCCACCTGTGCTTGGACAACATACAGACGAACTACTGTCCTCTGTATTAGGATATAACCAAGAGACCATTCGGAGACTTCGAGAAAGTGGTGCATGTGCCTGAATGTTGTGCGAATACGATAAAACCACAAAACAAGGAACACTTGAAACATATCCTATCAGTGTATTCTTTTTCGCCACCCGTGTGGGGTGTCGTTATCTACAGAATGACCAGTTCTCTGTCAGCGTATCCCAGTTCCTTCTTGTGAGTATTAAAGAGGCGAGTCAACGCTTCTATATACTGAGCATGCACCCGATCCACTTCCTCTTCCGACACCCTCTCTTCCTCTTGCTCTCCTTGTTTCGTTGTCTTCTTTTTCCTAGGAGGCACAGCAATGGGTTCTCCAGCCACAGCAATGAGCGGAACAGAGAAAGGAGTCGCCAGAAAACGGCCCCAAAAGAGGGGCGCGGCCACACGAAACCGTTTCGAGAGCCACAAGCGAAAGCCCTTTGCGAAGTTGAAGGTCTTGTAGAGGGACGTCTCTCCAAAGACGTAGACCGGAACGATGGGCGAGCCGGTCTCCAGCGCCAAACGCACAAAGCCCTTCCTCGACCGCAACCAAAGGATTTCTTTGCCATAGTCCGTCCTGATCTGTTCAGCCTCTCCTGTAGTTGTTCATTTCAAACAACCCAAAAGAAAGAACGAAACGACAAGAAAGAAGAGGAAGTAAGAAAGAGGAACAATGAGCGTCACATGCACCAAAAAAAAAAAGGAATAAGGAAGGCACGGACCACCAGGGTAGACCAACACGCTCATTCCATTACGTAACACATTGAGTGCAACGGGACGGCTGGCATCGACGCAGTTGGTCCACAGCCACACCTCCCGAATGATCGGCAATTGAAAGGCAGTGGAGGCCACCAAGTCCCTCGTTTCGATCCCTGGAAATACTTTGTTCCACCGCAAGTTCTTGGAGAAAGCAAAGATAGCTCTGTTCAGCGCCACAACGCCATGTGGATGCACTTTTCATCAAAAACAAAAAAGATACTTCATAGAATGCAATGGAGCAAGAAAGTGATGCTCAAGAGAAAGAAGCGTTACCAGTGAAGATGTAAGTTTGGTGAGGATCCAGCTCAGGTCCGTCCCGTTTGAGCTCAAGAGGGAAGTAGTCGAACAAGGGGTGGAGCAGAGGGTTGTCGTAGAAGAACCGCCACGGCCTGCCCAACTTCCGCTCGCTCCCATCAAAGGTCCAAAAGCAATAGACGGGGAGCAACAGCAAGGTCACCAGCCAGCCGTAGCTCGTCCAGAACACGGCATACACTGGCAGGAGGAGAAAGGCCGCCGGCGCCACAAAGTACAACAGGTTGAACAGCACAAAGGCGCTCACCGTGGACAACCAACTCGCGGCCATGGGTTCGTCTGTGTTTGTTCCTCCCCTTTTTATTTTTCTCCTCGGCGGCGTATTATCTGACGAGACACAGCTGCGACTCTTCTGGTTGCTCTACAGCCGCCGAAATGGAAAATCCGCAGCAGCAGCAGCAAGCCAGGAAGGAGGTTAACTCGCCTTTTGCTATGGGTATGTGCATGCTCCCCAAGCGGCCTAGGCTACCTCAACAGCCGACATGGAAGAGCATGAGGGCCAGCGGGCAAGAAACAAACAAAAGCCAGCGTGCTTGTCTTCTAACTTTTATTGGTCAGAAAGCGCCGAAAGCGTATAACAACGCAACCGCTCATGAAGTGGAATCCAGCGCCATTCTTCGTAGAAAGTTGGCTGTGGAAGAACCTGTAGCATTCACAAGAGAGGTAAATGCACTGTCTTCGGTTGCAAGCAACGATGCCGGGGTATCAAACTCCAATAGACGGCCTTCTTCCAATACCATGATGCGATCCATATCAATGATGGTTGGCAAACGATGTGCTGCACGTGAAGAGAGGTTTGCCTAGGTAAGTACGAGAGAGAGAGAGAGAGAGAGAGAGAGAGAGCACATGCCTATGGTAAGTACGGTTCTGTCCGCAAAGGCCTCGCGGACTGTTTGCTGTATGATGGCATCGGTGGCTGGGTCTATACTAGCTGTAGCTTCATCCATGATCAGCACTTTGCTATCCACCAACAAGGCCCTAGCCATACACAACAGCTGTCGCTGGCCAACACTCCAGTTTTGGCCATTCTCCTCTATTTTGCTGATAAACGGTGTGCTCATCAATCTCTGCGGTGACAGGGGAGAAGAGAATACGAAGAAGTATACCTGTCTAGTTTACCAGGTAGATTGGCCACATAAGCCTTCAGATTGACTCGTTCCAAGGATCGCCAGAGTTCAGAGTCTGGTTGCCGGCCACTTGGATCCAAGTTACGGCGAACGTTCCCAGAGAAAAGGACAGGGTCCTGAGGGATGATGCTGAGATTGCTGCGCAGAACATGCAATCCAAGGGTGGCAATGTCAACACCGTCGATGAAAATGGCTCCCTGGCTTACTTCCACGATACGAAACAGAGCCATGATGAGGCTAGACTTGCCCGCACCGGTGCGGCCACAAATGCCTATTTTTTCCTTATCTCGAATAGAGAAGGTTATATCGCGGAGTACTGGTCTCGAAGTTTCCTGTTGGTCTTCCTTGCTGGTGTTGTAACTCATGGTGACATTCTGAAAGACTATGCTCCCAGAGGAAGGCCACGATGTTCTGGGCTCACCTCCTTCGGCCTTCATGTGTGGTTGCAACAAGGCCACATTCTCGTCATCTGTTTCATCACTCGGCTGCTCTGTTGGCTCGTTTGCACTGTGCACATGTCCGCATTCTAGAGATAGAGGAGCTTCTGTAGGCAGTTGACAGTAATGCAAAACACGTTCCACACGAGACATCTCCGCCTCTGTTACGGCTCCTGTGACAACCATCCAGTTGAGGGCACCCATGACTCCCACAGAGTAGCTTAAAGCAAGACCTACCTGCTCAGGGTGTTAACGTAGCATTCTTTGTTCAGGAGAGGAGGATGAAACTCACTAAGGAGGCATCAATAGGGACGCCCCAATGTTGGCTCAGTATAGCAATCAGTGAGGTGCACAGTACAACAAGAGAGCCTGTACACTCGACACGAACGCCCATCCAGCATCCACACAGCGAAGAGAGGAATGTGGTTGTGTTGTTAGCATCCAGGAATGCTTCGTTTTCTGCTATGAGCGATTCTACAAAAGATGCAACAAGGTTAGTAGAAGAAGAAAAAGGGGAAAGCTGGGTTGTGAGGACGAACCTTGCATGCGGTATGCTCGAATAACAGAGGAACCTTCCACACTTTCACTAAAGTGAGCAAATACTGGCGATGATGTTATAGAGTCCAAGCGAGTTAGCTCACGGCTGCTATTGCGATAGTACTTCTGAATGTAATAGTAGAGCACTATGATAGGAATACCAAAGAGCAGGAATATGGGCATTGAAATTGTCACCAGCACTAAACTTCCCAGCGTTTCCATCGTACACACGACGTAATCGCACATACGGTCAGGAACTTATTGCGTGTGGAAGTAAGTAATGTAGACGAGGAAAGAGAACAGCGAGGGGGAAGCAACACTTACGCATTTGGTCAATGACGTTTTGGTCCTTACTGAAACGATTAAGAATACGGCCTTGGGGAGTATGATGGAAGAAAGACATAGGGGCACGCAATAATGACCAAAGCATCTTAGAGTGAAGAACAATGGAGGTACGATACACGGTATGGAACCAAGCGAAGCCACGAAGCAAGGAGAGTAAAGAGAATCCCAGGCCTAACCCCAGGAATGGACCCAAATAGGTCCATTGTATACCGGTTGACTCTCCGTTGCCCTCCTGTTGTTTGATCGAGGTGAATGCAAAGACTAATGCAGGATCATGGATCTACGTAGGTGAGAGATAAAAGTACCTTTGCGGATGACGTCCAGAACGCAAGCCAGATCTTGGATCCAATATCAAAGCCTTGGGCTATCATGAACAAGCACAACAGGAGCACGAGGAATAATGGAGGTGCACCGTAACAGATATACGCTTTGTAAACGCCCAAATCAACCGTGCCTGTAAACCTTTCTTCATCTTCAATAAGCTTGCCCTGTTAACAACAAGCACGTTAGCGGAACGGCAGGTAGGAGAGGAGTGAACAAAGTAGCTACATTTTCTCGACTCTCTTTAGGCAACGGAGAAGCCTCATTACTCTGAATGGTTACAAGGTTCTCAGCTCCTTCATCCTCGTTGCTCAATGTTTCACGTGGTTCTTCAGAGTCTCCACATAGGGATGCAAAGTGAACACCTTGCTGTTGGAGCTCTTCAAAGGTGCCTTCAATCTTTATAGTTCCTTTGTCTGACTACAAAGTAAGGGAAGAGAACGATGAAGAGAAGAAAATGACGAAGAGAAACCTATAATAAAAATACGATCAACAGCAGGAAGATACTGAAGCTGGTGAGTCACGAGAATGATAGTCTTGCCTTCCATCAAATCTCCTTTCAGGCATTGCTCAAAGATGATCTTGCCTACATGAGCGTCAACCGCACTGAGCGGATCATCCAGAAGATAGATGTCTTTATTGGCATAAACAGCCCTGGCAAAGTTGATTCGCTGCTTTTGTCCTCCTGGCATTACAGATTCCTTGTTAATGTTGGAGTGAGAGAACCAAATAGCAAGAAGGTACCAGATAAGTTTACGCCACGTTCACCGATCTCAGTTTGGTCACCAGCAGGTAGCATTGCTAGATCCGGTAATAGTGCACAAGCCTGTAGCGTCTGTTGGTAACGGTCCTCATCCATTGGCTGACCGAAGAGGATGTTGTCTCTCAGAGTGGCGTTACGAATCCAAGCTTGCTGAGATACATAGGCAATGGTGCCACACACAGCAATATGCCCTTTAACTCGCTGAGTTTCTCCTAGATACAACATATAATATGCATAAGAGGAGAGAGCGAGAGGGAGAGCGAGAGGGAGAGTATGGCGAACACGTACCTAATATGCTAGAAAGGAGAGAGGATTTGCCCGCTCCCACTTCCCCAACAATAGCTACCAACTCGCCTTGGTCTATGCCAAAGCTCAAGTCATGAAGACAAGGTCTGATGGTATGGGTTTCCTTGCTTTGTGCTTCAATTTCTTGATCCGCAGTCGGGGCACTTTGCTTCCACTGAAACGTGCCATCTTCCACGAAGATAGCATACTGATCACTCTCCAGGGCTTTAATCTTGATTCCTGCAGATACAGGTGATGCGAATGAACTAACAGCCTCAAGTTCTTCTAATAGAAGAAACGCTCGCAGTCTTCGCACTGAGGTTATGGCGGAAGCTAAGCCTGACACCGACCAAGGAATGTGAAGCAAAGGCCAAAGCGCCACACCAAACAGGTAAATAGCAGGAAATGCGATAGAGGGCTCCAAGGATTTGCCACGAAGGGCATGAACGGCAAAAGTGCTGAGAGATAGCAGGGTGGAGGCGGTAGTGATCAATGCTCCCATTGCTGCTAAGCTATAGTTCCACACTTTAACTTTTTGCAATTCCTTTTTTCTCACTTTCTCCACACGTCGTTTCATTATGTACTCCCATGCGAAGAACTTCACTGCTAACATTCCTGAGATGATAACAGTGATTACCACAGAGCGAGCGCGAGAGAGAGAGAGAGAGAGAGAGAGAGAGAGCAGAGAGAGAGCAGAGAGAGAGCGAGAAAGAACAGAGAAGCACGCACCTTGAAGAATTTCGCTAATGATTTTTACTCTCTTTTCTGAATAACGCATCATGTGGTCCTGCAAGTGGGTAAAGTTGTACATTGTCACGACGTTGATGGGCAAGAACAGGATCATGACTGCCACTCCCGCAAGCGCCGATACACCCAACATGAAAAATAACTTCACCAAGATCAGGGTGATGGTGACAGGAGATGTGAAGAGGAAGTTCAATTGTCGCGCCAAGGACCTAAACTTTGTGGCATCGGTTGACATAAGTGTCATGACCTCGCCTTTGCTTTGCCCATTCAAGCGCAAATTTTTCCTATAAACAGCTGCAGAAACGGAAGTCTTGGCCTGTAGATTTAGGGTTTATAAGCAAGCTGTCTAGATTAATGAGAGAGAGAGAGAGAGAGAGAAGGCGGTGAATGTACATCTAAACCGAGGAGTTCTGCTTCTTTGTTTTGCTGCTGGTTTGCGAGAGTCTTAGTGAGAGAGGCCAGGAACAGGCCAAGGGTCCACGCAAGTCCTTCCTTCAAGCCTAAATCCCATCACCATCAAACAACGTAGAGAACGAGAAAGAGAGAGAGAGAGAGAGAGAGAGAGAGAGACGTACCTCGTCCTTCTGTCAGGCACTCAATGAGTCCTTGCAAGCAAAACGCATTGAGGAAGATCATAGACACAAAGAGAAAGTCCAACAAGATGACCAACAGCTCTCTTTTCCAGAACAATCGGATCAATACCCACCACAGCGAGGCCTCCTTATGCTTAGCCCGCTCTTGCTCCCAAGCCCGTGCAAAACGGAGGTACACGGGGTTGACAGTGTGGCACATGGGTAAGGTATTGACCAGGTCTTCCTTCTCCAACGCTCTCTGGTTTCTAGCACCATGGCCAATGTCATTCGAGTATTAGCTGCGAAGGAGGAGCATGCAAGGAAGGAAAGGAGGAAGGGGAAGAAAGAAGCGAACCCCAAAGAAAGCAAGGGAGCAAGCCAGTGGAAGGTAAGGCGGGAGAAGACGTTGGGAGTCAGGCTGGCCGAGCTGTCGGGGTTCAGCACAGAGGCTGGCGGCAAGAGCAGCTGCTTCTGGGCAGAAGAGCGGCTGCGTGGTTGTTGGGCCTTGCGCGCTCCTCTTTGTTGCAGAGCAGGCTGCCGTGAGGGGAGTTGGTGATAAGGCTCATTGTTCAGCAAAGTGGTGGACGTGGCGGTAATGGTGGAAAGTAGGGTAGCGTCTTCGTCTTCGTCGTCGTCGGACACTAGAGTGGCGACCACGAGGTGGCGATTGTCTGTTGGGGCGTCTGCCAGTGTGTGTGAATGAGGCTAACCCTGCGCCTGTCGAAGGGGGTAATGACAGCTGCTGAGTGGAAGCCCAGTGCAGTGGTTGTAATGTAGTGTAGTGCGGGGGGAGCTCAGAGCTCTTGCTGTTGTTGCAAGTACCACTTACTGGCCGAGAGAGTTGCAGTTGTTCTCTGCTACTTAAAGTCACCCACGAACGACACCCTAGACCCAGGTGACGATGGAGCGGAGAAGAAGTCAGGAAATGGGTGCGCGTTGTTCACCTTATTTATATTGCCCGCAGCAGCAGCAGCAGCAGCAGCAGCCGGTTGGTTGCCTCTTCCTGGGTTTTTCTTATAACACTGGGGCCAGGACGACGCGACCGGGGACGGTTCGTTCCACTGCAGAACTTCCTCAGCTCTAAAGCGCGAGCAAGTGTTGGGACAGCAATTGTCTTGCTGGGGTTCTCTTACACACGGAAGCAGCGAGTACTCGCTGACGGAATAAGGGGTGACGTTGAAGGTTTGGTCGAGAGCGGTGGCACCGCCCAACTTGTGTTGTCGGCAAGGGCATTACCAAAGGGGGAGGAAGAGATGCCGACGCGGGCTGTCGGGCTTGCACTACTTGGCGGAGAGACAGCGCCAACGAGGACGGCATTTTTGGAAGAGAGAGTTGCTCTGCCGGCGGGATATCCGCTTCGGATATCCCGCCGGATATATCCGTACCGTATATCCGCGGATATTCGGTCGGATATCCGCCGTTTTTATTTGAAAAACTTTATGATACGGGTTTGAAAAATAATATGATGAGTTCCTTTTTGGGAAGCCACTGCTGACGTCATGCTGCTCCGTTTGATTATCGTTGATAATTATCAGAAAATTATTATTGGTGCAATAAAAATTTTAATTTTATTGTAGTTAAAAAAAATAACAAGGGAAAGGGGAGATGAGTTTGATACGTTGCTGCTCATTGCTGCCTAGATCACGTTCGCTGCAGAGCCACTTCCTGTGCGCTTTGCTCCGTTGAGGTTCATCACCTGCTTTGGAACGGTACTGGCCGCAGCGTCGTTCTTGTTGGTTGAACTCGGTTCCGCCTGATTCAAGGAGGGACAGAAAGATGAACAGAGAGGGGAATGAAAAGAGAATAAGCAAATAGTTGAAAAGGTTTTCTTTGCTGTGATCACAAACCTCTTCTTACTGACATGCAGAGAAAGTGAAAGGCCCACATCAACACCACCCAACCCGATACCTCCTCACTTTCTTTTTCTTTGTTCATGCCTTTTGTTCAAACTGTGGGAACTCCCCAGGTCAGGAAAGAAAACAGAAGGTCAGTGCCCGCGTTTCACTACGTTTGGTCCTTCTTTTGTGTTGTTGTCTCAGAAAAGAAAGGAGTGTAACGCTCCCCCTCCCCACCACCCATTTTTGGCTAATTATGAAATGCATGATTTGAGGTGTTCTTCTGTTATCCCTATGGTCCTGAAGTGTACTGGCTTGTGGAGACTTTAGAGCAAACCAACCCGAGCTTTCGTTGGCTTACAAAGCTCATGTGCAGCAGCTGACCTTTCGATTTATCTCTTCCTTCGGACTTTGGAAAAAACAAGATGTACGTTTCTCGAGGGCCACAACGCCCCTCGACCACTTGTCCGTTTTGTTCTTTTGCTTATTGTTGCTTGTCACATTGTGCCTTTGTTTTCATGATGGAGAAACAGACAGGGAGTAGCGCGTGACTTTCGTCGTTGTTGCACTCCACTTTGAAAGGCACGAGACCATTGGAGCACTCGGTTTTCTGTTTCACCTTTATCCCACGGTGATGGGGTGTGTTCCCTTTGTGACTGAATGGCTTATCCAACCCCCCATGTGTGTTGAATTGCGCAAAAACAAAAAATTTTCCTGTTTGGCAAGCTGTTTGGCAAAGGATCAGCCGTTGTTGTTCTCCCCCCGAGACACCGGTCAACGCAGAGACTGTTCGGGTTTGTGGGGTTTCGAACGGTAGCCATGGATACCGAATTGATCAATTATGGTAGGCAATCTTTGATCAAATGAATCGGATAACTAAATAAGGAGTAATCAGGAATAAATGCGGAACCTTGGAAACGCAAATATGGAGTCGAACCGAAATTCGTATGGGAGCGGTGGAAAAAACGAAGAAAATACAACCCGAATCAACGGAAAGGAGGAGCCAACTCTAGGATTTAACATTCTTAAAATGTCATAATTCACCCCTAATAAGGTATACTTCGAGTTCGTGTAAACTAGGCAGGAATATGGGAAAACATGCCGCACGTTACTTTATTTTACGGGGCAGTAATCATCATCCATAGTTCTGAAAAAAAAACGCTTTTGTTTTCTGGTTTTTGTGTTTTTTTGACTGTTTCCTTCTTCCTTTTCTCCCTCTCGGAGTCTGCATTGACAAGCCCTATCCAAAGCTTGGAACAAAAAAAAAAGAAAACGAAGAGAAGGATCCCTCATTTTGAAGAAGACCTGCCATCCCAGCGGGTTCTTCCGTTTTTTTTATTTTTCTTCCCCCTCTTTTCTGTTTTCTATTTTTCTTTCCTTGAAGTGGTGAGGGACCGCACTGGTTGTGTTGCTTAAGCAGCCCGACATTATCCCAGATAGCAGAACCTACAACAACAACTGATGTAAAAGCCAACTCCAGTGATGGACTACAGAAATGCTGTTATATCTTGGTATGACGTCTCCTTTGTTTGGACTGGCTCTGTTTCTTCTTGTTTTTTGTTTCTCTCTCTCTCTCTCTCTCTCTCTTCACTTTCTGTTGTTACCTTCTTGCGTTTCTTCTTCCGTCCTTTCCCCATTCATTTCTTTGGTTCGTTTAGTGTTTGTTGTCTTCATCGTCTCTCATTTCTAGCACTTGGTTGTCGTTCCACCAGCAGTAATTTATAGCCGGAAGGTAATTCACCTACAAGTTAACATGAATGGTTTTATTTTTTGTTGTTCAAAAATAGGTTGCAACTTTCCTTTGAGATCAAGAAAGACGCCACCATCGAAAAGAACCAGGTCTACACCTACTATCTGCAATGGTGCCAGCAAACAGGATTGCGGGTGACGTCCCCAGCTGCCTTTGGGAGAATGGTCAAGCAGGCATTTCCCGAGAGGAAATGCTGCAAGAAGGGCACCAAAGAAAACACAGAGCATCACTACAAACACCTCAAGGTCAGGGATGGAATCTCACTATCGGGTTCCATCCCAATGGCACAGTTAGGAGGAGGATCGGCCTATTCTTCCATTGGTTATCCTGCCACACTACTGCCTCACCAAAGAATGATGCTGCCGGCCGCCCAGCCAGCCACTCATAACTACCGATCCCACCAAAACCACAACTACCACCACAACCATTACGCCACCCACCACACCACCCTTAACAATACCAGCAGCCCTTACACCACGGTCTCTAGAACTTCCTTTCCGCCTCCTGCTACCACGAATATTAACTCCTCCTCTTCGTCATATCCCTCTAACACGCCTTACTCTCGCCAATATACCCCGTTGCCGTTGCCTGACAAGACCGCCAATAACTACTTCTGCAATGCCTCTTCCTCCTCCACCTTTTCGAAGTTACCTTACTCTGTCGCCTCTGCCAACAGCCCCAACAACATTGTTGGCAGCGAGATGAGCTCTTACAGTCGCTCATCACTGCCACAACCAGCCACCTCCACAACACGTGAACGCACTCCCAGTTCGTCCATGCCCCCTCTCTCCATAAACTCCACGTTTAGCAATCAGACAACAAGCCTGCCACCGCCTCAAACACGAAGAGTTTCAAGCTTGTCTGACAAACAGTTAGACTATGGAGGAGGAAGTGAACGTTCGCAGCCTGCCACAACTACCACAGCCTATTCTTCCTCGATGGACACTATCTCTGCCTTTTATTCCTCGTTGCATCCACACCCCACCCTTTATGCCTTTAGCAACACTCCTGGTACCAGCTCAACGCCTCCGCCACCCTCTACAACAACAGTGGTAGCGTCGCCGCCACCACGCCGTGCCTCCTCCGCAAAACCATCTTCTTTTTCTTCAGACACTTATTCTGCAGCCTCCTCGCCGTCCTCCTCCCCACATGCCGCCAGCAATTATCAATTCCGCCCCATTCACCCAAACGAGGAAGGCAGAAGGTTGAACAGCTCTACCAGTTGCCTTCCCGAAATTAGATCCTCTTCCTTTGTTGCAACATCATCAGCAAGACTCAGCTCTCCCACTTATTCATCTCCTTCCCCTTCTTCCTATCCGTCACGCTCCTCTCCCATGGCCACCACGGCTGCTAACAACTTCAATCCCAACAGCACGATGATGATGACTTCTTTCACCGACATCCAGTCCCAATTTCGACAGCGTGCTGCTGACGGCGATAATAGTTTCGGTAGCTCATCTGGACGGATGGGGAAGCCACAATCCTATTCTGTAGCATCTTCATCTCCGCCACTGCAACAACCATCGTTATCACCGCCACGCTCTCGACCACCACATCCGCCATCCCAGCGCTACTTGCCTCCTATGCCTTCCGGTGCGCCTTCTTTGCCTCTGTCATCATTGCCGCCAGCAAGTGGTCCCGTCGCTTCCACTACTGCCACCGCAACCTGTAGCCTCTTTGAGCTGGAAGACTCTCCTGGCGTTAAGGGCGAGGCTGGCGAAGAGGAAGAAGAGGAAGAGGAGGATCCTCGCCGGTGGCCCGATGACCGAAAAAGTTCCAAACATTTCCAACAACACCACCAGCAGCAGCAACACGATGCGGCTCCTATCCAACTCCTGACTGAGAGCGAAAGAAGAGGGCTAAAGAGACTGCGCTATGAAATGTTAGCAGGAGAACGAGCGGATGCTCGTTCTAATTTTAACAACGCTGGCATGATGCTAGACAAACGAAGACCCAGCCGCATAGATACAGTTCACAAGTCGCGTTCAATGCCTCTTCCGTTGCCTCTTTCTCGGGGCCAACCACCCGATACTTTCACTTCCATCTCTTCTCCATCATTAGGGTCTGCCTCATACCTTCTGCAACCCCCGCAGCCAGCGCCGCCCTCTGCTGATGAGTTATTGACATGGCAGGCCCAACAGAAGCAACACCAGGCGGAAAAAGAAGAAGCAGCGTCTCTCTCTGTGGTTACTCCTCCTCTCTCCCCAACCCCTTCCGAAGCTCTGCGCTCTGGCCTTACTCTCTCCTGTCATCGTCAAGATGTTGGCCAGCATGAAGACAGCTCAGCACCAAACGCCACAGTGGATCCAATACGGCCACCAGCAGCATCGCCTCGAGGAAGCGCACCACTGACAACAGGCAGGAGGCCTTCTGAGGACGATAGTACAAGAAATGATAAGCAGATACAGTCACCGAAGCGAAGAAGAGGAGAAATACCTTTGAACCCAAGCACTGAGCAAGATCAACCCCCTGTCAGCAGTGAGGATTACGAGGAAGGTTATGGTGGCGGCGATGATGGTGATGCTTATCCTGATGACTCTAGCCTGCTCCCCCCCGAACTAATTATACAGGAAGAGGAAGAGGAAGAAAATGAATACGAAGAAGAAGGAAGAGAAGAGTACCTGCCACCCTCTTGCGATGGCGGCACCAGCATTGGTGCTACAGCGGGAGACATTGAAGATAGCGACAAAGTGGAAGATGTGGACGAAGCCGAAGTGCGCAAGCTGCTGGAGCTTGTAAATAGGAGCAGTAGCGCAAAAGATGAGGCCAGGGCACGAAACTCATCCCCTCCTACAGTCTGTTTTACTTCAGAAGAAGGAGGCTGGGGCCTGTATAAAAAGTTTCAGAGATTCATTTTCTGAAACAAAAAAAATATGATAAAACCCAAGATTGCCACTGATCAGCAGCTATATTCGTTTATACTTTGACCCCGATGATATCTTTCCTATTATCTGATCAGGTCAGCCCACTTTGGGTAGCACCGTTACGGTCAACGGAGTGCCTTGTTTGGTTGTTGCAGAACTATACACGAAGATCTGATTAACAGCTGGTTGGGTCCATTTGGCCGCTGTTGCTGGGGATAGAAGCACTTGGAAGCCATTGGGATAGTAAAATTGTTCGTTCAAGTAAAGCTCTGTTGGTTGAGCAATGTTCTGCATCAGGCGCATGAAGAGTAACGTTGTTAACAAGACTTGGTTATTTGGGGCGGAAAGATAGAGATCGCGAGAGAGAGAGAGAGAGAGGGGATAGAGCAGAGCAGAGCAAATACCACGTCGATATTATAAACAAGGGTGAAATTGGCGGTAGCAGAGTTGAAGAAATGATAAGTGGGAGTGCCGGCAACGGCTTGGGCATAGGATCGGCTTAACGCTCGAACCTTCTTGCTCTCGAGTACTCCATTCGCATCGTAGAAGGATTCTCCAGGACCTGCTGTGGTTATGTCCTCGAAAAGCTTGAATTGCCAGTAGGTCCAACTCTGAAGATTATTATCTGCAAAATCAGCTAAAAATTTGATGCTCTTCAACGAGTTGACTTCTTCATTCATCGCTCCGAATTCTACATGATGTGGTCAGGTTTTCTGTTGCAATTAGAACAATAAAAAGCCTACCTGTCAGAAAGCCACCACAACCCAACCTCTTAACGTCAGCGATAGCGATAGCATCCAAAATAGCATCCTCAAAGTCGCAGATCAAAATGTTAGAGGGGCTACCTTCCTAATTGTAAGAACAGCTATGTTAAACCAAAACACACACACACACACACACACACACACACACACACACACACACACACACACACACACACACACACACACACACACACACACACACACACACACACACACACACACACACACACACACAATAGAAAAAATAGGGAACCTCATCGGTTGGTTGACAATAGATCTGTTACCCAGGGCATGAAAGAACCGTGGTTAGCCTTTGGGAACAAGAAGATGAAGCGAGGAGATAACTCACATGATAACTAAAAACTTGGCGATCGTTATAAGCGGGACCACCTGGACCCGAGTCGAATCCTGCTTCGCCAATGGACACGAGAGACTTTTCGAAGAAAATCATGTGATCGTCGCCATTGGCACGTATGGCATCGTGCACTCTCTTGTACATTGGCTGAAGAAAGAGGAAGAGAGCATGAGTTTTAAAGTTTTAAAAACGCAAGATAACTCACCACAAGGTTAACTCGATCCGCTTTACCAGGCCACACCAATGTAGGGTTCATGTATACATCTCCAGGAAACTGCACAACACAGTCAGAAAACAAAATAGCAGATACTCGCGCAAACTGCAAATAACGTACCGGCTCATTGATGATCTCGTATCCTAGCACATACTCTGAAGTATTGAACACAGTGCTAACCTTGTTCCAGAAGTTGACAAAGCTACAGGATAAACAGAACAAGTTTGTGCTTCTTGCATAGAAAGAATAGCGGTGTTGCGTACCTGTCCTGAATGCCATCTACATTATCATAAAGGCTTTGAAAAGCAGCACCTGTACGATGCGCGAGATAGTACATGGCAAATGAATGCTGGATATGACATGATTATCAGTTTCAGCTGGGTATTCAGAGAGAGAGAGAGAGAGAGAGAGAGAGAGAGAGAGAGAGAGAGAGAGAGTACTATACGTTCAAACACTTGTCTAAAGGAGGATAGCCATGGCTGTCCAGAGGAAACTGCTCCAGGCCAAGAGCTGGAACAGGAAAGGGGAGTGCGAACGCTGGAAGCTTTGTTGCCCAATCGGGAGCTCCTTCCCCACAAAACTGTCGGTTATAGAGATCCTGGTGGAAATCTAAATGTGGGGGAAAACAAAAAAAGGAGTTATAACAACTTACCAAGAAAGAAAGTAAAGGAAGAGTGAGAAGCAAGAAGGAAATGGAGTACCAATGATAGTATAGATTCCATTTTGGCCAAGCTTCTCCACAAGTCCTTGCATGACCTTCAGATAGGTCTCGTTGTAATTGCCTTGAGTGGGTTCGACGCCAGGCCACATAACTCCCAGCCTTCTCACATCAAACAGACGCAATGAGTCGTTGGTTTTGTTATTTGTAGGCCAAAGAAAGAAGGCAAAATAGAGGGTAAAGATCATACCTCACCGAGTTGAAGCCCCACTTGCGGAGGTTGGCAATGTCTTGGTCAGCAAGAGACAACTGGGGATCAAAATGGTCCAGTATTGGGTGCCAAGGAAATATCTACAGAAGCGTTGTTTTGAAAAGAGGAGTTTGGTTAAAGGTCAGGAGAACGAGGGAGGAGGCATCCGGGGCTGGTGAGACTTTGTAAACAGCGTTAACACCGTGGAAGAGGCGCTTTCTGCCATAGTTATCGACCAACTGCTGGCTGCTCGTGTCCACCTGCATACAGCACGCCAACCGCACGGTATTTGGAGCGGGGACGGGAGAGTAAGCAGTGTGCGGAGAAGGAGAAGGAGAAGGAGAAGGAGAAGGAGAAGGAGAAGGAGAAGGAGAAGGAGAAGGAGAAGGAGAAGGAGAAGGAGAAGGAGAAGGAGAAGGAGAAGGAGAAGGAGGAGAAAACTGTGCCTTGATAAACGCTGTGCAACAATCCAGCAACACAAGCAGAGTTAAAAGCACTGCTAGAGGTGCTGCCACCACCAATGCTCGCGAATGCTTGCTTCTTCCCATGCCAGTGTGTGTGTAAGCTGCTTGTGAGAGCGGGTTTCACGTTTTCTGTTGTTGTTTTCCGCTTTAATTAATAGCATAGAAAAAGGAGAATGGGCCGAGGAGGTGTTCCCTTTGCAGCTTCAGATACTATTTCTGAAAAGGGCCGAGCGAAGTTACCTGCGCACAATGTGAGCATACGGTTGTGCGTCACTGCGTTTCGGCAACCTTAGCTATTCGCTCAGGGCGGTGCAGCACCCATTCCCTTCACCTGGCCCGGGTCGTTCGTAGGTGACCAAGTAATAGCTCCAACTTTCTAGGCAGTGGTGATCCAGCCGCTTGGCAACAACAGCAAGAGCTCTCCCCGCACTACACCGAGTCCCCCCAAACATAACGACAAAATGGTGCGGTGTCTACTCGACCGACCAATATATTGGTAGGAGATATCGCGGCCGTCTCTTCCTTGTGGTGGTAGTTCCTGGAAATTTTTGGAAAACAAAAGTTTCCCGCCAAAAAATTTGAGCGTTCGTTATACACAAATTTTGGCGGCAAAGTAAGGAACCCACCCCACCAAACGGATAAACCCTGCTGGCGGAGGGTGGTACTGGGTTACCAGCAACAAGAAGAGGAAACAGACGGCAAAGGAGAGTGAAGAACTGGTGAAGCAACCGCTGCTCTAAAGGATTTTAATCTGTCTTAAAAAAACATGGCACAAGTGGTTTGGGTCGATAAAGAGAATGTGGAGAACCGGTTGGTGGCCAGCAGAGCCCCCTCTCCTTCCAAGAGAGCTCCTTTGGGCAAGCTCTCCACAAAGAAAAAGGTACCTTTCTTTCCCCTATTTTGTTCTCAAGAAGCCTCTCTTATGCCTCTTCTTCTTTGTACGCTGGTAAAAAAGAGTACTGTGGCTCCCTCCAAGCCACAAAAGCGAAGGATAACTTTGGCGCAAGAGTCTGCTGCGTCTGCTCGCATAAAAAGCCTGCAAGTCACTTGTGAGGATTTAAAAAGAGGTTCGTGGCGCTTCGTCTGCTTTCTCTCCTTTATTTTGGTCTCATACCCAGTACAAACAGAAATCCAAAGCCTGAAGGCGAACAACAGCTCAATCGAGAGTGAGCGCGCTCTCTACGAAATCGAAACAGACAAACGCGATAGAATGATCTTCACACTCCTGGAAGAGATTGCAGAGCTGCGGAAGCAACTCGCAGAGAAAACCAGCAACAAAGAGCAATTGGAGCACGTTTGCTCACAGCCAACAACGCAAGAAAATGCCATGCCAACCTACATGGACCTGTCCACCGGCTTCCACGTTGACACTCTCCTTCAAGAAATTCAATTTTAGACTTGGCTGAAAGCAGCAAGACTGCCCTGCGCTGGAAGGGCTCCTCCTCTCTTCCCTTGGGTGATTCATTTTTGTACAGAAGCTTGTTTGTAGATGGATGCGCGTGGCTTGATTCTTGGGCTTGAAGAATGTGGAGTTCTTCTTGCTCATTGCAGATAAGGCCATCCGCGTATGTTGTATGTTTTCATACAACAAAGAAGAACAAGGAAGCACAATAAACAGAACATGGAGGATTTGAAATGTTATCTATCTACAAGCCTATCAAGTATCTCTCTACTGTATCATAACTCGTCGTCATCATCAGGCAAAGGGAGGGAGGCGGCAGCAACTAGCTCTGCCATGTATCGGCTCATCAGGTCTTCGTAGGTGCTGTGCTGGCTGGTGAACTCCTGTTGAAGCTTATGAAGGATAGCAACCTCTTGTTGCAACGTAGGATCACCGATGAGCTCTGCTTCTTCCTCAAAGTAGCGTGTGAATTGTGGGAGCTGCGTTATCCGCCAATTGGAGCTCTGTGGTTGGTCCTCTCCCTCCCTCCCCGTGTCTGCTTTTGCTGCGTGCCCCGATGATTGCGAAGCGGTGAACCAGCGGCGAAGACAAGTCACATAACGAGCGAGCAACACTGCTTTACGAACGCTTGTTGATTCAAAGCGGGAGAGGGAAAAAGAATTATAGGAGGATGCTGGCGTCTTAGAGTCTATCCCACAATGTTCTGCTCCGAAGGTGATGACAGTGGCAGGCAACTGTGTCTGCGTTCCATCTTTGGTGGAATAGCTAACTTGCAAGGAACAATGAGCTGAGGTTTCGTAAACTCGTTGCTCCTTTGCTCGGAGCTTGAGCAGAATTACGCCTCCTTTAGTGTGGCCATCTGCGTTGCTCTGGGAGGAAAACAGAGTAGCCACTTTCATGATGGTGGAGGTACAAACGTCATAGTTGGGCGAACCATATACTTCTATTAGGTCGAAGACATCAGACGCAAAGTTCATCTGAAGGTCAAAGAGAAGTGGAGTAACCATGTCATTAAAGCCTTGCTCCATTCGCTCTGGTTATTTGTTAAACAAAACGCGGTTTGAAGTCATTAAAAACATGAAACAAGAACAAGTGGTAGAAGGCAAGACGAAACAAGCCGTACGTTTGAAGTCCTTAGAGTTATGAACGGAGAAGTAGTTTGCTCCACGCACTTTCGTCAGTTGCTCTACGAGAGGGGTATTGAAGTCTACTCCAACTCCCAATACTGAAGCAAAAATATGAGCCATGGCATTGGTCTCCAGCGTTCTAATCAAGGCTAACTCTTCCGATTGAGAAGGAAGGGCATCAGTAAGGAATATAATTCTGTTTTCTGCATCTATGCTAGGTCCCCATGCACTCATCATGTCCGTTGCCAATGCAAGTCCAGCCTCCATGCTCGTCCCTCCACTTTCAGAATAGAAGAACATGACATGAGAAGCAAGGAACAAATATCTTTTACGTAAGAGAGATATGGTTACCAAGCAGACAGTTTCAGCAGAACACTTTGCAATTTTTCCAAGCTTTTTGTATTAAGCGGAGAAATGGGTTCCAACACAGTGGCTTGGTGATTGAAGAGAACGATGCCGAGATTGTCATCAGCTCTGAGTTGAGCCATCATGGATATTATAGCTTCAATCGCAATACTAAATTTTGAACGAGAGTTTGATTCATAGAATCCACATGCCATCGATCCTGATATACTTCAGGCATGTTAATAATGACTTAGAGCAACTCCAATACCTAACATACTCTAGGACAAGCACAGCATTCAGAGGAAAGCGAGAAAAGTCCCTTGCGTCCATATCAGATCCCAAACCCACGGAAAGGAAGTACTCTGTTTCGCGTGATTCTGTCAAGGGGTCAGATGCCATCGCTCGCTCATACTTGGGATGAAACAAGTGTTGCTGGTGGCTGGAGGTTACTGTCAATGCATCGAAAAAGTACTCTGCAAACATTCCCTCGTAAGTAACGTCAGCAGGAGAGGGAGCTATCCCTTTGTCAACCTTTTCGCGAAACGTTTTACAGTCACCTGCACCACCTACCGCAAAACTAGGGAGGATTTTAAAAGTAGAAAGAAAAACCGAACTGTTAACATCAGAAGCAAGCTAAGAATGGCGATGCTTGCTGCTTACCCCAACTGACATTCAGGAGGAGCAAGTGCAGGTGTCTCCACAAACACCAAAGATGGGTCACTAAAGGGCGAAGCACATCACTAAAAAAAAGAGAGAAAGGGGGGGGGAAGAGAGACAGAGAGAGAGAGAGAGAGAGAGAGAGAGAGAGAGAGAGGGAGGGAGGGAGAGAAGCAAACACAAAAAGAAACGAAAGGATGTCGTTTGCACAAGAGTTTCAAGCAAATAGTAGCAGAAACAAAGTTGAGAAATGTATGCATACCCACATAGGCTCCGTGCTAAGGTCAAAAAAGGTTTCTCTATGTTGAAGCAGGTCTTAGCGGAGAGGCGCATAGAGCAAAGGATGTTAGAGTGGTGGCAGGCCCGCTCTACTGCTGCTATTTTGGACAATACAAGGCGATTGTCCTGTTCGTCCGTCTATTACCCACCAAATGGTTGAGAAACCGGAGGGTTTGCTCAGTTCCCTATCTTCAACGCTAAAAATAAATAAACCACTGAAAACGAACCTTGGATGCACAGAGTACAATGGGAACAGCTGGTGCCAGGTTATTGAGGCACTTAAACCACTGATTTACAGACTGGAAACATTCCTGTTTAACGCACGTACGTGAGTAATACTCCATACTGAGGAATACGAACGGCGTTGTTCTGCATATCAAACCGAAGAGCAAGCGTCGAAGAATATCAAGGCGGCATCTGCATTTATGCTGGCACATATAAGCTATTGGTAAGCAAAGGCGACACAACAGGTGCTCGGCAGCATCAACAAAAGAAGGTGCAGCATTACCAGAAAGGTTCCGCCGCCAGCAGCGAAGACGGAAGGTCCCAGCACTCCAAGCAAAGGGGACCTCTATTCGTTGAAAACTGAAGAGAGAATGCTTCTGCAGAAACAGTAGCTACTTATACAAACGAGGTACACATTAAACGCCAGTAACACGGGCAAAAGACGGAAAGAGCAAAAAAAAAAGTTACGCGAATGGTCCTGTTTGAACTCTCCGGTAAGTTGGCGGCAGAGCAGAGCGGACTTGCCAGTGGCCGCGTCGCCCAACACTACTACTTTAAACTTGGGAACCATCAACGCAGAAGTCATTAACACCAAAAGGAGGCTTTAAAACAACCAACCCAACTGTTAGAGTTGTTGTTTTATACTTTTTTCACCACAACAAGCAGCAGCAGGCCAGCTTTTGTTTTTTGTTACTGGAAGATCTTGGCTCTTCGATCTGATCCGTTTGTTGTCGACAGAAATACAAACCTTCCGAAATTTCGGTAGGGCTGGAAATTTGGGAGTTTTCCCTATTCGGGGAACGCCAGATTTACAGATTTTTCATAGCAACCCTCGCATTGGCCGCTTGTTTTAGTAGTTCGCACTTTTTCCCTTATTGGCCACGTCACCACCTTCTCCCGCAGTCTTCGCCATAAAGTCTTCCTGTTTTTATTTCCGAGTTTGGAACAAGAAATCTAACACAACACACTCCTGACCCAACACCACACGCTACGTCACACTACACTCAACTGTAACCACCACAATGAGGATATTCGCAGCTTTGTTGGCATTGTTGGCGCTGCTGGCCGTTGGCCTGGCGGAACACACTGAGGAGGTCGCGGTCGTGCCACCAACGGAACCAGCGGAAGCCCTCCTCACCAGCAATGACGAGGGAAGCATAGTTGTCACTGATTCCGCGGTCGCCAGCGAAGAACAAGGTACTTTAACTAGTCTCTCCACTTCTCTCGCTTTTTCGTATTTTTATTAACCCACCTCTCCTCTGCCCATAGGCGAGCAAAATACAGATCTCTCTCAACCGGTGGAGGTTGTGGAGCAAGAGAATCAAGACGACGCCCTCCCCCAAGAAATCGTGGAGCAGGAAGGAGCGGTTATTCTTTCGGCTGAAGAAACCCAGGCTGAACAGAACGCTCAAGAGCCACAAAACCAGGAGAACGAGTACATAGGCGAGGACGAGGTAGTCGAGGAAGGCGAGGGTCAAGAGGAAGTCAACGAGAACGAAGACAGCGAGGAGGCCAACGAGGAGGATGGGGACGAAGAGGAGCAGGACGAAGAGGAGGAAGAGGAGGAGGAAGACGATGATGACGATGATGACTACATTAAGAAACAACAAAAGAAAGAGAAAAAGCTCTTGAAAAAGTTAAAGAAAGAAGAAAAGAAGAGAAAGAAGGCAGAGGAGCACAGCCATGAAGAGCTCTAAGCAAATACGAAGAGAGATTTTACGTAGTTTGTTGACCAGTAATTTTTGAAAAAATGAAGTCCTGAAAATGTACCCCTCATTTGTCGGCAAAAAACATAAATAAAAACATAACAAAAAAAAAAACAAAAAAAAAACGGGTTACGGATGAGTGGTTGGTTGTTGCCGCGATTGACCAAGAAAGAAGAAGTGGACCATGTCATACGAGAAACTGAGGATAAACTGGTCATTCTACGGTTTGGCAGAGAAACGGACGCCGTTTGCTTGAAGCAAGATGAAATTGTAAGAAAGAAATGGATATTTTGCACCACTCTGGCAACAGTAGTTACGCAACGTTCTACCTTTAAAAACTTACAATCTCTGCTCTTCTCTCTCTCTCTCTCTTTCAAGTTAGCCAAGTGTGAGCGAAAGGTATCAAAGATGGCAGTGATCTATTTGGTGGAGGTGGACCAAGTTCCTGAGTATGTCAAGTACTTTGACATTACGCTGATTCCTGCAACCATCTTCTTTTTCAACGCGCAGCACATGAAATGTGATTATGGGCAAGTAGCTCCACCCCAGGCCGCCTATTCACGTTGGTGTATGACTAACAACCATTTAAAAGGACACCCGACCATACTAAGTGGATTGGCGCGTTCGTAACCAAGCAAGACTTTATAGACCTGGTGGAAGTGCTCTACAAGGGAGCCATGCGAGGAAAGTTCATAGTACAGTGTCCTTTGGAGGCCTCTCACGTCCCCAAATATGAGCTCATCTACAAGGGCATCTAAAACGCGTTCACGCTCCTCTCTACCCCATTCCGGAAATTTGTCCTGTGTTGCCATGGCAACCGGGTAATATATGACATCATTGTTGCCATAAAAAGCCAAAGTAGTAGCCGATGACGTGGACTCCGGGAATATTAGTTGCGAACGGGAAGCCGAAAGCGGGAAGCAGAAAGAGGTTGGTTTGGAATGGCCTGCGGCCAAACTATAAAAGTTGCCGAAGACACCTATCCCTAAAACAATATTCACAACAAAAAAAAGAAAAGAAAAGTGAAAAACAACCACAAGTGGGAAGGAATGGCAGGAAAGCAGGCTATACGGGTACGCAAGTCACTAGAGAGGGGGTACGCCAACCATGGCTGGCTCAGCACCTACCACACGTTCAGCTTTGCAAACTACCACGAGCCCAAGTTCTCTGGCTTTCGCAGCTTGCGCGTGCTGAATGAGGACCGAGTGAAGGGAGGGAAGGGCTTTGGTTCGCACCCCCACCAAAACTACGAAATCTTCAGCTACGTCGTCTCGGGCGCGTTGGAGCACAGGGACAGCCTCGGCAACGTAGAGGCTCTGCCAAGGGGCTCCGTTCAATTCACTAGCACTGGCAAAGGCATTTGGCACTCGGAGTACAACCACTCCAAGACCAAGCCCGTACACTTCCTGCAGATGTGGGTACGACCCAACCAGCTTGACCTTGAGCCTGACTACCAAACCCAAACCTTTGACGACGAGCAAAAGAGAGGTCGTTTGTGCCGCATCGTCTCCGGTTCTTCCCAACATACCAAGCCGACAACAGCCACCAACAGCGGCGGCGGCAACAGCAGTTCAACTTCCGAAGAGGGCAACTCCGATCCGACAATCATTCGGATTAACCAAGACGTGGAGGTCTTCGCATGTCTTCTGCCGAAGAACGAGCAAGTATCCTACTCCCTTCCGCAAGGCAGATACGCTTATGTGCATTTGGTGGACCGGGAGGGGGCCGCCCTCTCTCTCAACGGGATAGAGCTACAGGCCGGCGATGGCGCCTTTGTGGACAAAGCAACGGAGTTGGAGTTCGTCGGCCTGGGTGATGTTGAAGCGGAGTTCTTGTTGTTTGATTTGGCGTGAAGAACGCCAACCAGCCATTGTAAATATTTATCGTAAGGGGAGTGGTTCATATGACGCAAGAATAAAGCTTTTGTTTAACGCGACGTCCTCTTTAAGCAGGCTGAATCATTCAGAAGGAAGCATCCTAGAGTGTGTGTTGTCTCTCACACGCATGACGAACTTTCACCCAAGTTTCCAATTTTTGAATATGGGGTTCGCATGAGGGGTACTATGAATTTCAAAACTCCGTTTGATTTTCGGTTGGACCAAATTCAGTCATACCGATTTTTTTCTCGTGTGACAATCGAGGGTTGCCCCTGGCTGGGGAAAAAACAATGAAAATCGCATATGTTATTTTTTATTTCCATTTCTATTTTTTCCTTCTTTCTTCTTCTTGCGCGCAACAAACTTGAAAAAGAAGGCCCGGGCTCACCACCACTAACTTTTGCGGAACAGCGACTGCCCCTCCAAGGTCGCCGAGGACCACCATAAACCAACAACAATTAAGGGATAACCCTAGCGGGGAAAGGGTCAAAACCAGAGTACTTCACACAAAGACAGGTTTGCACTCCCTCGACCTCCCCTCACTGGCTTTTTGCCTCTTGCTTTTTTCCTTTATTTCTTTTTGGTTGTTGTTGTTGGGAGGAATGTTACAACTTTATTTTTTTGCCTCCCTCCTCACTGACACTTGCTTACGATGTTCTCCTCGATTCTTACCCGCAGTTTTTTTTCTCTCCGAACATCAACTTTCACCTTTTGAGCCCGTAAACAAAAACGACAACCGCAAAAACAACAACTAAAAAATGGCAGTCGCACACATGTCCGAATTCATCTTTCTTGAGGAGCTCTCCACTGACGAGCTTTGCCTTGGCCAAAAAGAGTACTGATTTTCGCTCACTCTTAAATTATTTTTATTTGTTATTTTTATTTAAATAAGAGGCTAACCCACAAAGCAGCAGTAGTGGTAACCTCACAGAATTGCTAGCCTCCGGCACAGTAACCCCGCCTGGAAATAAGAAAAAGAAGCACTCTGGTCCCTCCGAGAGGGCCATCTCTGGCTCTCCTTTAAGGTAACGCCTTCAGCCTTGCCCCCCCCCCCTTCCCTCCATCACACCAACTCAAATCCCTCGACCTCACCGCAATTAACATCATCATATGTCCCCCACCCAATATTCTCTTCATCCCACAGTTCACGACCATCGTTCATGGCTAACCTCTCCGAGGAGACCTCCTTGGATGAGGAAGAACAGTTTTCTGTTTGTCAGCAGAAAAACTCTCAGCATGAGAAAAAAACTCCGGCGGAGTCTCCCTTTTCTCCCATCCTCTTCGCCTACTCCGAAGACTTTGCGCTTCCGGAACTTCCTCTTCGCGCTCCGCTCTACTCCGACCTTTCAAACTCGTGGGACAGCAGCGCTGCATCCCAACTCGAGTTCCCCTCAGCAGTCCATAACAGCGAGGGAGACGACTCCTCTCCTCCTAGCAGCCCCCTCCTTGATGCTAACCAAGGAGAAAGCAAGGCTTCCTCCTACACAAAGCCGGTTCCTGTTCGTTATGACCACAGCGAAGATGACTCAGAAGAAATTGACATTGAGTCAGTCACAGCGACCGCAACCAAACGGGGCAGGCTCAAGCAACCCCAACGAACAAAGGGTGGACAAAAAGCGAGAAGTAGGCGAAAGAAAGCTTCCGATGACGAATATGAAGACGCACCACTCTCCACTACCGCTCGTAAAAACCGTCGTTCATCCAGTCGACGAAACAAGAACGCACCAACACATAACCGCCGAAAGGAAGATGATGACACGGGTGTGGCTGAGGAGGAGCAAGAACCTTGCGAGGCTTACAATGACTACCTCGCCAAGAAAAAGCTGTTACACACCATCACCCACGTGTTACCCCGCGACAAGCTTGCGGGCATCATCGATATTGTCAATCCTTCTTACAGCGATGCTGATGGCAACAGCGATGTCTTGGAGTTTGGTGAGTGTCTTGTAGCTATTAACGTGCTATCGCTGCTTGTCTCTAATTGCTTTTTTTTTTGCCGCTTGTAGACATCAACTCTCTGGACAAGTTGACGCTCCTCCGATTGCACGAATACGTGTTGGCATGTGTGGAAGAGGAATCCAATCGCATTAAAGAGGAGAAGCGGAAACAGCTGAAGCGAAGGAAACAACAGATGAAGCGAAACAACAAAACGAACAGTGACGAAGACGACGATGGCGATGAATACAACCCTTCTCTCCACACAAAACACACCAACCACAAAACATCACTTCGGTCGAACATTACCAAGAAAACAAGAACAAAACAACAAAAAGCCTCTCCCACATCCCGCAAGAATACCCCCTCCCACCAATCCCCCTCCAAGAAACAACCCATTCGGACAGACGTTATCTACTACAAAGGCAGGAACGTGTTTCACGATCACAACCTACTATTGAGTAAGGGCGTTGTCGATTTTCAAGAGGTGTTTGAGGAGGAAGAAGTTGTTAGGGTTGACAAGTGTGAGGAAGACGACATTGAAGTCGATATTTTGGGGTTGGATGACGAGGAAGAGTGCGAGAGCGAAGGCCGCGGTTTTGACATTGTGGATGTGGAGGTGGAATTGCGCGTGCGTCATCATGACCGTTCTGCCGGTGAACGGCAGCAACATCAAGAAGCGGAAGAAGAGGAAGAGGAAGCAGAGGGATGCGTGTTTGTGCATAGCGCAAACTTCTCTCGCATGGCGCTGGTATCGTAACAAAAAAAGTTGTGCTGAAAACAATTTTCTTTGTCTCTTTCCTATAGCTCATCCTTTAATAAGTGGGTTAGTTGGGGGAAGGGTCGTCTCAGATCGCCCCCGATAATAATAATTATATTACCAAAATTGCATAGGATGACGTAATACCAAAGCAAGATCAACACGATTAATTGACGTCAGCCGGGACCGTCCTTTTAGGCAGGTTTGGCGGCGCAAAGATCATAAGATCTAAGGACAACGAAAAAAGAAATCACGACATTAGTCTTTTGGGCCAATGAGCATGTTTCCCGCCAAAACAACCCTTCCTTCTCCCACGTCTCTGAAGGCAAAGTGGTAGGGTGGGTTGTGGGGTGAGGTGAATGGAATGGATGCTCATGCTGCTGCCGCCAATAAACTTTTGGTACTCGTCAGTCGCCTTGACATTTTTCTGCTACTCGTTTTCTTTTCTTCTCTTCTCTTCTTTTCTTTCTTTTCAAAAGTAAACACACAGACACACACATCCACGCAGCTCCACGCACCACCGTATTTCTCATTGCTACGCTTCTACTACACAAGGAGGAAACCAGCGGAAGGAGGCAGAGGTGGAAACCGAAGCGGTTCAGCCGCAGGCAGCGGCACTGCTCCGATTGAAAAGGTAGCGTTCTTTTTTCTCTGCTTGCTCACTACATTTTTTGATGATGGAAACAAAATTTGTTACCAACCACTCACTAATGATTTCTTTTGTTTAAAAAAGAACAGCATCACGAACCTCTGTGCGCCTCTTCCACAACGCTGCTGGAAGCTGGCCTGAATGGCAAGTTGCCCACAGTGCGGAAAAAAGTTTGCTACCTCTCACGGGTTGGCCATCCACTTCGGTCGGGTTCACAAGGAAGGGGGTCGCGCCACTACTTCTGCTACTTCCACTGCTACTCGGAAAAGAAGAGCGGAAAACGCCCCAGCGGCACCTCAGGCAAGGGCACAGAAGCGTGGTAGGCCGCAGGCTGCACCTGCCCAGCCCTTTTGGAACCAGTTTTCCAGCTTAATCGGGAGAAGATTAATACGCCCGGAAGCCTTGTGCTTGGAAGAACCCTTTGCCTGCAAGCACATTCCTAACGGAGAAAAGGTGTTGGAGGAGGAGGAGAAGAAGAAGGAGAAGGAGAAGAAGGAGGAAGAGGAAGAGGAGAAGGAGAAGGAGAAGGAGAAGGAAGAAGAGGAGAAAAACCAGAAAGGCTTGTTAGGCCTCATCGAGGGACTCGTTCCGTCTCGCCCAGCCGTACAGCTCACCAAAAAAGGCAAGAACGGAGAGGAGAGACCGGTAGTGGGGCGAGTGGAGAAGATCCGCCTTTATCCGCGCTCAGAACAAAAGAAGACGCTGGCCAAGTGGTTCGGCACAGTACGATGGACCTACAACAAGGCCGTGGAGTTCCATCGTGAACATCAAGGAATGCCTCTTAAGGAGATGAAGGAACAAGTCAGGGAGAAATTCCTGAATAACGGCAATTTCAACGGAGAGGACAAGAGCCTTGCGTGGGTGTTGGAAACTCCTCGATACATTCGCAGTGACGCTGTCGATGATTTCTTCAACGGCGTGAAAACCAGCTTGGCGGCGGGCAGGACTGGATTCAAGATGAAGTTCCGTGGTCGGAAGGACAAGAGCCAGTCTCTCAGCATCCAAGCCAGGGAGTGGAACCACAGCAAGTCCATCCGCCAACTCTTCTTCGGGGAGGCGCGAATCAAAGCGAGGGACAAGAACTACAAAGTTCCGTCGGAGGTGCTCTATGCCGTTCGTCTGGTGAAAGATACTCGACTGGGCCATTACTACCTCTGTGTGCCTCAGCCTTTGAAGCTCATGGGCGAGAGCCAAGCCCGTGAGCACCGAAGGAGAGAGGCAGGCATCATCGCCTTTCGGTGCCCCCAACCCGAGTGTGGCTACCAGGCCGATCGAGATGCCAACGCCGCCCGAAACATCTTGATCCGCTTTTTCACTTTACAAGCACTTACCACCTCCTCCTCCTCTGTGAGGGGGCGGTAGGCGGTAAGGTTGCTTTGGTGCCGGCACCGTTGCTTATAGCGAGTCGTCGTAAGACAAGCCGTGATTAGGCACGCCGGAGGTGGTGGGTTATTTTTTGTTTTCCTTTTACTAATTTTGCTTTATTTTCGTTGTCCCATTGATCGGCTTGATCTTGGCGCCGCCTTAGGCAGCACAGAAGAAAAGAGTGGGGGGGGTGGGGTGGGTGTCCTTCCTAAAGCCAGCCAACTGCAAGTAAGGTGCCCAGATAGGTCAGCGCCTATCTGCTCCTTTCTGCTTTTGCCAAGCAGCTAGTAGTAGCAGTAGTAGTAGTTGTAGTTAAGCCCCCCATTCTATGATGATGGAGACAAAGGAACCCGAGCCAAGCAACAGGAACAACATGGAAGCAAAAAGGCCAGGACCAAGGCCACACGAAGATGAAGGCAAGGCCAACAAAGTCCCAACAACAGCAAACCAACAGCAGCTGAGCGAGGAGGTCGTGGCAGCCTTTCTTATACAGCAGAAGCACTGGCTTACCGCACTCGAATTCTTTCAAGAACTCAAAGAAACCAAAGGGGTGGAGCTCCACTCCCTCAAGAAGCATTTGGAAAAGGAATACAAGGACGTGGCCCAGCGCAACCTTGAGCTAGCCTTATTTTCCACGAGCGGCGGCAGCGGCGGCAGCGGAGGGAGTGCTGCTACGGACCAAGTTCCCGCCTCTTCCTCAGGTAGCAGTAGTCATGGCGGTGGTGCTGCTCTGCGACAGTCTTCCTCCTCCTCCGCCCTTTCCTCCATGTCCTCTTCTCCTGCCTCTTCTACAACAACGTCAGCCGCATTATCTGTTGCTCAGTCTCTACTTTCCGCTTCAAGCACAAACGACAGCTCAGCAGCAGCCCTCCTTCGAAAGAAGGATGATAAGATTGTGCTGTTGGAATACGAGTTGCGGTTAGTGAAAGAGGACCTCGCTGCTCTTAAGAAGAAAACCTCTTCCACAGTGGCTGCTTCTGCCACTATTACCAAGTCACACAATCAGAACGGGAAGCAAGAAGCGCATCTCCCAACAGAAAACCTACAACAGCGAGGGGAGGACACAGACGTTGCCTCTCCTGAGGAGATGGCCCACAGAGAGCGGGTCGCGGAGGATCTGGCCGACCCAAAGGATAGCTCTCTATCGAGTGCCACCAAAGCCGAACAGCTTGCCATCAACTTTATGGTGAAGACTTATTTGGTCAAACAAGGTTACAAACTCTCTGCAGTAACCTTCTCGGAGGAGGTATAAAACAACTCTTTTCTTGTGTTTTTGTAATATTTCACTTCTTCAAAGTAACAATTAACCAACGCTTGGAATGTGCCACAGTTAGAAGAAGACGTAGATAGTTGGCTTGCCTCTGGCGACGTTAGGGAGCCACCATCCATGCTGTCTCTCTATCGTTACTTCTATCAAATTGGTTCCAACAAAGAGCTCTTCTCGGTCAAGGTTTGAATGATACTTTTTTTTTGCTTTCTCTCCCTCTCCCTCTCCCTCTCCCTCTCCCTCTCCTCTCCCTCTCCCTCTCCCTCTCTCCCTCTCCCTCTCCCTCTCCCTCCCTCTCCCTCCTCCCTCTCCCTCTCCTCCTCCTCCCTCTCTCCCTCTCCCTCTCCCTCTCCCTCTCCCTCTCCCTCTCCCTCTCCCTCTCCCTCTCCCTCTCCCTCTCCCTCTCCTCTCCCTCTCCTCTCCCTCTCCCTCTCCCTCTCCCTCTCCCTCCTGTTTATTCTTGTGCTTGTCTGTGCGTGTGCAATTGAGATAGAGAGAGAGCTCCACTGTGTGTTGGGACTTGTACTTAAACTTGTGAAACAGGACCAGTTACAAGATTTACAAAAGAAGTACAGTGCTATGAACAAGAGGATAGAAGAAGCTGATAAAGAAATCAAGAAGCTAAGAGAAGAGAACGCACAGCTGTCGCAAGACAAAGCGAACTTTGAGTTGCTATGGGGAGAGAACGAGAAAAAGGTTAAACGGCTAGAGAGGGAGCAAAAACAGTGGAAAGAGCAGAGACAACAGCATCATTATCAACAACAGCAAAAACAACTCACCACGCAGAACAATGGGCGTAGCTCAGCCGAACCAGAAAAGAAGATCCCTTCTCCTCCGTCGTCCACAAAATCGACTACGGACATAGAACACGAACTGAAGCATGACGACACATCGCCACCCGGCGTACCGGCTAGCGGCCTCACACATTCTCCCTCTGATTCAAACACGATAGCCACTACAGAAAAGAACGGGGGTTGCAGTACGCATTCCCTTCCCAATGAGCAATTGCAGGATGATCTTTGGCTACGCAGAAAGCATCGGCGTAGCAAATTCTTGAACCAGGTAACAACAGTGGGCACGATTGATGACTCAAGGATACAAAAGCAGGTTTGTCTTGAGAGAAAGTGTATTTTTAATTGAACGTTTTTGTGTTTGTGCTTCTAGTACAACTTTCTTATGTGACGTTCCTTACCAGGTAGAACGGATTGCTACGCTGGAGAGAGATAACCAAAGCGCAGTGAAGATTGTGGCTGAAGCATTACCCCATGTAATCCCTGGTGTACTGCTCAACATACGCCAAGAGCTCATCCCAATAATCCTGTGCGTTTTAAGGCAACACCCTAATGCTAAGACCAGAGACCAGTTGACGCAGATGCTGTTCAATCTCATAAAGATCCCAGACGAGCAACAACGAAACGTGATAATGCACGGCTGTATCGCACTTGCTCGCATTGTGGGACATCAGCGAGTTGGCACTGAGTTGCTCCCTCAAATATGGGAACAGATCAATAATAAGCATAAGGAACGCAGGGTCCTAGTGGCGGAAGCCTGTGGCTCGCTTGCCCCTTACGTAGCGCCTGAACTTCGACCATCGCTCATTCTTTCCATTCTCACTCAGCTACTGGATGATACAACTCCTTTCATTCGAAGTGTTACTGCCAGAAATTTGGCCACTCTTATTACTCACTTTGCAGAAGCGGAAGCTGATAAATACACTCAGGTGCAAGAGCTCGTTATCAGGTTTCTCCCTCCTTCCTTTCCTTCTTCTCTCCCTCTGGACAATTTCATGCACCTAACCTTCATATCGTTCTAACAAAGGTTAATCCTTGATCCCGAGGACGAGGTCGTGGAGGTAACGCAAGAGGTCTTGTTACCAATCTTTATGGACTGGGCAGACTCTTTGGACTTGTTGTGCTCTCGATTCTTGGCTAAGCTCTTGAATGAGATAGAAAGCGTTACTACGGTAATGCTTGCTTTCTTGTCGCTTTCTTGTCGTTTCTTTCTTTTTGTTCCTCGTTTATGCAGATACATCTGACATAGATTGATTACTTCTTTCAGTCACGGGACGAGTCTACCAAGACAGTGCGACACCTAGGGATGCTTCTGGACTCCTTTGCTATAGCCATTCCGCGCTTCCATGAAAGTGTTCTGGCCTCGTCTCCATTTGATGACGATGTGACGGAGAAGCCAATTAAGGGAGAACCTACTCTAGCAGAGACGAGGTAAGATGCATCCCAGCTAGATGTAAACCTTTCTCTGCATCTAACAACAGACAACATCAAAAACCAACTATTGTACACTCATTCAGAGACTCTATATTATTATTACGGCCAAAACAGAAAGAACAACTTCAGAAGAAGTTCGATGCTTTGTTGGAGGGCACCCACTGGAAACGTCTGACCGAAACCGAGGAGGCAAAGAATTGGTCGCCGTTCGTTTGGCTGGTTTCTGCATGCTTCCCTCGCCTGGTGGAGATCCTACTCAAAGGCAACATGCGATTAACAGAGACATGGAGTCTTTTGTGTCATGGTCTCACTGATACCATTCACAACTTTTGTAAATACTTTGGTGTGCCCTTCATTAGGGCCTACGTCGAAAAGTTCTTTGTCAGCGTTCTTCTGGCTTCTCCCGAATTGCCTGAAAACGGTATATTCTCTCCTCTCTCCTCTCTCCTCTCTCCTCTCTCCTCTCTCCTCTCTCCTCTCTCTCTCTCCTCTCTCCCTCTCTCCTCTCTCCTCTCTCCTCTCTCTCTCTCCCTCTCTCCCTCTCTCCCTCTCTCCCTCTCTCCTCTCTCCTCTCTCCTCTCTCTCTCTCTCTCCCCTCTCTCCCTCTCTCCCTCCCTCTCTCCTCTCTCCTCCCTCTCCCTCTCTCTCTCTCTCTCTCCCTCTCCCTCTCCCCTCTCTCCTCCCTCTCTCCTCTCTCTCTCTCTCTCCCTCTCTCCTCTCTCCTCTCTCCTCTCTCTCTCTCTCCTCTCTCTCCCCTCTCTCCTCTCTCCCTCTCTCTCTCCCTCTCTCCCTCTCTCCTCTCTCCTCTCTCCTCTCTCCTCTCCCTCTCTCCTCTCTCCTCCTCTCTCCTCTCTCCTCCTCTCTCCTCTCACTCTCTTCGAAGCCACCGTGCAAAAGGAGGGGCTACTACAAGTGTATTTGGTGGGCATACTGCCCTGTTTGCAAGACACCAACAAGCTTCTTGTCTTCCTTAAAGAGCTTATTGTGAATATAGCAATGGAAGAGGAAGGTTGGAACAGTTCTCATGCTCGTGCAGTTCTGTACTGCCTGGAGCTTCTTGGGTACCTAAACGCGATAAATTCTCCCAACTCGCGCGCGCGCGCTCGCTCGCTCTCTCTCTCTCTCTCTCTCTCTTGATTCTCTTTCTAGGTTCAGTTGCTCATGCCTTCTCTCCAACCATTTTTTTACTTCTCCAACATATATTTAACATAGAAACTCGCCGGTATATGATAATGAAGCCACACTGACCCTGTTCTGGGAACTGGTAGTGCATCCAGCCGGCAAAGTCAGAGAAATTGTAGTGCATCTCTTCGACAAGGCTGTACGATTCTCCTTCCTGTTTTATTTTGTTTTTTTTGTCTTTCTTTCTTTTTTGAATTATTGTTATTATTTTGTTAACGGCAAGTGTAACACGAGCAGAGCAACTTCATGACACCAGAGCAAGTGAGCAAGAGGGTATTACCAGCCCTCATTACTCTGAGCAATGATACAGAGGCACCGGTAAGGCTGGCGAGTATCCAACCAATTGGCAACGTGGCGATGCACGCCTCCAATCCTCTTGTGCTCGAGAGAGTAAATGCTCAATTTGATTTCTTTGTGGAGGATTCCTCCTGGGATATCAAGCTTGCTCTTGTTAATACGTTTGGCGGTATTATACCACATGTTAAATCCCAATTTAGGGATGCATGTAAGCTATACTCTTATATTGGATTTACTCTTTTTCTTTCCTCCTGAAACACAAACTAATTATGGCTTTTGATAAACTAAGATTTACTGCCCAAACTGAGGGCAATAAGCAGCAAACTAGCTTCTTCTTGTACCGATACCACCCTCCGCAACAAAGTTGCTCAATCGTTATTCGAAGCCTATCGAGCCTTTAACGGCAGCTGTACGCTCCTTATATCTTTCAATGTCTTCCATCAATGTAGTAACCTATTTGTTTAAAACAGTAATAAGCCAGGAAGTGTTGCGAGATGGCATCATCCCGTCCCTCAATCAACTCATCAAAGAAACGCAGTTTATGCCGTCATCTTATCACAATATGATACGTTCCATGGTAAATGACATGGAGGCTGCGCTCAAGGCAGATGAAAGCCGTGCCAAGGGTTTCTTCCCACTCCCTTACCGCCTAAAGATTTTTTAACTCATTTTTTTGTCTTTCCCGTAGGCCAAAAAGACAAGGAGAGCATTGTGGTTGGTGGAGCAGGATCAGCTCAGCCACACCCTAATCAGGAAGACTCCACCGCAATAACAACAGGAACAAGCGGAAGTGCATTCTTTAGCCGTGCCACTAACAAGATGATGTTGGGTCAAAAGTGGGACTTGCTACGTTCCCTCTCCCACACTTGAAAGCAGTCATGTTCATGGAGAACTGATTTCTTCCATTTTTTGTAGAGCTTCTAACAATTCTCCTCCTATTTTGTTTCAGTGTTTTGGTAAATGAGCTGCCACATGACAATGATAATATTTAATTGGTGTGTTTCTTTCGTTTTACAATTCTCTTAGCTTTGGTTGGGGCAGCAACAGGGACAGAAGAGATGGACACTGATTGCGTGTTTGCTAGCGCTTTCCTGGTGGTGTTTCGGCGCTTGGCTATCCTCTTTCGTTTTTTTGGTTGCGCACCCGCCGCGCTAGGTGTTCGAAATGGTTGACTGTTTTCTTCTTCCTCTGATCCTTCTTCATTTTGCTGTAGTTGCAGTGGTTGTTGCGGAATACGCCCTCTGCTCTCTCGATGCGGCATCTTGCTGGTGGGCGTTAGAGCAACAGGAACCTCCACACCCCACACCCTTGATGGCGTTGCTGGCCCTCCATAAGGGCTGTTGGCTTGTTCCCTCGTACGAAAAGGAGAGGGCAACACTATATCAGCAGTAGAGGAAGGTGTGGCAGGCGCTGAGGGCGAAGAAGCAGAAACTAGAATAGAGGGAGGTGTTGTAGAGCGAGATCGAGTGGATGGCAAAAGAGGAGTGTTAGAAGAACTGGAGGATGAAGGGGTAGCCCTCAATCTCGGCACAGAGAAGCCACTCTCTGTCGCCCGAGATGATTCGGAGGGCTTGCTGATAGGCGTAGAAGGAGCTGGCATTAAGGAGGAGACTACAGACAGACGTCTGCGGGTCTGCTCTCTTTCTTCTCCGACTGCTGTGGCTGTAGCGGGATGATACGGAGAGGCTGCAATACGTGAGATGCGAGGCGAGAGTGTTGCTCGTGAAAGGGAGCTGCGCCGGGAAGCAGCAGGGGATGGGGATGATGGTAATGGCAACGGTGACATCGCCTGCAAGCTTAGTCTCTTCTTTCGTTGCTGTTGTTGTCTTAGGTCGTAGCTCAGCTCTTTGGCCAGCTGTTTATCGGCCACCATTATGTCTATGTTTGAAAAGTAAGCCAGCAGGTAACACCATGAGAGCAGTATATTAAATGAACATACCATCAATTTCATGCTTATAGTCCTTCATTAGGTCAGCCAGGTATTGCATCAGCGGACCCAGTAGTGGGGAGCGTTGTTGTTCAAACAAATGTTTGAGATGGATGAGGATTGGAACAATGTTTTCTATCACATTCTTTCTTGTAAGCTGTAGTATAATTTTTGGTTAATAATTTATCTTACCCCTCCCTAAGTGGGCGGATACTTGATTACCTGTGATATGAGTTTTCCTTTGGCTTCGGCGAGAGCCTTGTTACGCTCCTCGTCTTGAACCTGAAGCTCTGCATCCTCTTCATCTTCCGTTGCTGCAGCTTTGCCAGGGACGCCACCAACAAAGGAGGTTGGCGTGACCTTGATGTCTTTTGACATTAGAATCTCCAAAGAATCTGCCACAACATCCATCGCTGCATTGGTTGTTGTGAGGGCAGAAGGAGAGTCGCCGATAATGGAACTGACATTGAGCACACCGTCTACCACGCCACCAAGCACATCTTGGCAAAGCTTATGAATGGTGTTGAACTTTTGCTCTTCTGTAAAGCTGCGAAGAAGAGTTTTGTATATGGCGTGTCGTTTTCGCTTGTTGGTTGGGCCAATAAACGAAAAGCGTTCTTGCTCTTTGGCATTTTGGGGCACTTGGTTGTAGGTCGGGTGTTGCTTGCAACCATTCAGATGGAATATAGTGTCTATAAAGTGATTAAAAAACATATTGCCAGCATTCTTCGTTGTGCTGAAGTTATGCAAGCAAAAATGGGCTAACAAGAGATGTTGGTAAGTGCTCAGCCCAAAAAAGAGGAGAGACAGAGGAGAGAGAGTCACCAAATTGTCGCACAGAATGGCTCTCATCCACGAGAGCAACCACAAAGCGGTAAAAAAGAGTACCCTTCCATTTGACGTAGTCTTCCTGAAGCAATCTGGACAAAAGAAGCAGAGTCTGTCTTCGTACAAGCTCGCTTGGGTCGCGAATGCAACCAGCAAGGTTCGGCACATAACGATCCACCAACGAAGTGTAGCGTATGCAAAGATCACACATGATGACGATGACGTTGTTCCGAACCACAGGGGATGGGCTCGTCTCAAGCTCTCTTGCAAAGGCAGGAACACTGCGCTTGGCCAGCGCTTCGTCTTCAAGGCACAGTTTACCGAGCGTTACCAGGGCATATCCCCTCACGCTGGATGGTATTATGCGCTGCCGTTGCTGTGGTCCTTCACCATTACCATCATCATTGCCAGCAGCAGAGAGGGGGAGAGTTTGAGCCACAAGGGCCTGCACTACCGTCACAAGCCGCTTGGGCACCGCCTTTGGACACAACTGTGATACTTCGCCCAGCGTAAAGAGATGACAGATAACACTCTCTGCTGATAGCTCGGCGCTGCTGCCACCGCTCTCATTCTGCTCACTGGAGGATGGATTGGCGGCATTTACTGGCGATGATGAGGGAGAGAACCCGTAATCCATCTTATCGAGCTGCAACTTCTGTGGCGGTAGCACATAGGCGCTTATGTGCTGATCGCAAATGGTAAGTAGCTGAGAGGCCCAATCATGAAGGCGTTGGTTGCGTTCTCGTTCGTTGGCTGTAGAGTGGGCGGCATCCAACAGCAAGGTTTTGGTTGTCTGAATCATGGCTTGCACTAACAACGGAGGCTGGTTGAAAGACTTAAGATGCAGTGTGAGGTCGGCAAGCAGCAAGCGAGCCTGTGCCGTGGTCAAGCGGTGGGCCACTTGCTGAAGCACCTCCAGTATTCTGACCAATTGTTGTTGCTGTGGCTGTGGGGGTGATGATTGTTGCGAGTGCTCCACCTCTTCCTCCTCCTGCTGCTGCAAGCCTATGGCCTTGCAATAGCATTCGAAGATGAGGGTTGGTGATATCCTGGATCGGCAGGAGGCTGTTGCGGCTACGTGTTGAAGCAACATCCACCCTCCTTGAACAGCAGCCGCAGAGGAGGTGGAAGCGGATGGCTGCTGTATGGCTTTTTGGAGTGTATCAACGAGGGATTTGGAGAGGCGCTTCTGCCGTTCCAATAGATGACAGATGCGTTCAAGATAACGCTCCGTTTCCGAGTCGATGTGGTTGAGCAGCAGCCATACGCTGCCCCCAACGGCATTAGCGTCGTAGGAGGATGAGTTCTTGTTGGTGCTGTGGATGAGGCGGGACAGAATGATAGCTTCCACTTCGTCCAGGCATCGTTCTTGAATGGTAGCTTCAGCATCGGCGATCATGGGAAGGACAGTTTGCAGCCAGGTTTTGTAGAGGAGGGGGTGTGAGGGGTGCCGCCGCATAAGGTTTCCCAATGATATCATGGCTTGCTTTCGGATAGAGACAGAAGGATCCTCACATCTCTCTCCGAGGAAACGAATCTCCGCTGCTCCCAACAACAGTTCCTCTTGACTCAAGCCCAGAACTTCCAAAAGCTGGATGGCCGACTTCCTCACGTTGCACTTTTCGTCCAAAGCCCTTCGCTTTAGCAGATCGAGCAGGTCGGTTTTGTTGTTGGCGTCTCCTGCTTGATCCCCAACGTCTGGCCTTCGATGACCGCCTCTGCGCTGGCGCATACGGCTGTTGGCTTCTGTGGTCACAAGCGATTCAACATTGCGACGAAGGATAGGCACCTTCTCCATTCGTTCCAAAACTAGACCAAAATTCGACAGGGCTTTGGCTCGTACTGTTGCTATCTTGTCATTTGCTCGCTGCAATATTATTTCCAGCAAAGCAAGTGTACTCGCCTCAGCCTCCTGTTTCGCTCTGGCTTGTTCCGTTGCCATTACGATTTCCCTTTCCATCTCTGCTTCCTCATCTTGCTCTTGAGGCAACAGCTCGAATGCTATCTGTACAGCAAACAGACGATAGACCACCTGTATGGCACACCAGTTGTGAATTCTCTGGATTTGGAGGGGGAGAGAGAGCGGGAAACAGAGAGAGAGAGAGAGAGAGAGAGAGAGAGAGAGGGAGAGAGAGGGAGAGAGAGACCTTTGCATTACGTGCATATCTAAGAAGAAATCGGATAAAGCGAGGCCTCTGACCTATGGGAAGGGCGCAAAACAATTCTCTGACAGCTACAGCAGCATGTGTACGCTGTTCAGCTTTTTCGGGCACGTTGGTGCAAGTGTGTTGCAACAGAGCATGAACGCACGAATAAAATTCCTCTTGCAAGCATTGTTGTTGCCCTTCAGAGCTGCTGGGAGATGAGGCATTGTGCTGGCTGTCGGACACTTGATCTATCAAAGACCTGTGTTCAAATAAAGTGGGTAAACATGGGATCCTTGTTTTAGAAACTGTAAGGCCAAGGCAGCAGAGTGGCCTTTGCTTTTTTACCTTAGGAAGGCGATGGTTCGATCTCTGCTATTTAACTTTTGCTTTGAGGAGGCGTTGCCCGTGGTACCACTCTCATAGCTCATCAGTAGGTTTGGTAACAGGTTTTTGAAGATATTTCGCAAGAGCAGCTTGTATGCTTCTTGGTCTACTTGAGGACAACTTTTGGGGTCTCTCAGTAGGCGCACATATGGTTGCAAAAGGCGATGCAATGTATCAAAAGCTTGCTCTACAACCTTTTGCTCCCCACCCCCATTTTCCAGTGTTTTCCCACTATGTGTCAACACGAGAAGAATAAGTCATTATCAAGAAAGCAAGAAGGAAAGAGTGACCAAGCACAAAGAAGAGGGAAATGGTACCGCTTCTTCTGTTTCACGGGCGAGGTGTCTGTCATACGTGTGAGACCCACTACAACCTCTAACGAGTAGTCAAAGATGTCTTGCTCTAACGTGAAATCGTCCTCCAAGAGGCTTGTTAGGTCATCCACCAGTTTTGCCACCCATTTGACCTGAAGCAGCAACTCTTCTTCGTTAATCGTCTCTTTATGCTCATGCTCATCATCCATCTCTCCTTCTGAGTCATTGATATCTAGCTTGCTTGCAGTCTGTTTATCATGTTCAGGATGCTCATTACTACGTTGCGTTTGACGGAGAAAGAAACGGTTACAAACCTTCTTGGTGCCTCGAGACCGAGAAGCGGCCGCCTTCCGTTTACTGTTACTTACTTTGCCTCCTATTTCAGCATCATCAGCACACCAACTGGGACATTGAGAGAGAGAGAGAGAGAGAGAAAGCATAAGAGACCTTGTTGTGCGGCACAAGCCTTGAGAAGGTTTAGTACAGAACGGAATAGGAGGGGATGAAAGAAATGGTATGCAATGCTTCCAGGAACACGAAGCAGCAACAAATAAACGTCAGCGGCAACCAGAGACACTGCCATTGTGCCTCTTGGTTTGTTGCTCTGGCAAAGATGACATAACACAGCAAGTAACGTTTGAGAAGCGAATTTCCGGCCAGTCATAAATGTCCAGAGACAACGGTCTGTTGTTTGATGTTGGTTGCCTTTCGTAGCTGGGTGGTTAAGCAACGCTCTTAGCTTTGTAACAAGATCTTTCAACACAGGGAGAGAAATATGGTCCGTGAGAACGGAAAGCTCGTCCGTTTCAAAATCGCCTCGGTTTGACGGATCGAGCAACACTTGGTCCACCATTTCCTTGGGGACATGCTCCAAGTGTAAAGCTTCCAAAGCCCCTAACACGGCTTGCAGGCAAGCCCCACCACTGTCCCCACTATCACCGCTTCTCATCTCTCTTTGGTTGGATCACTTGATTGGGGTGGGTCGGTGGGTCGGTGGGTTGGCGGGGTTTTTTTTTTTGGACAGCAGCCCTAATAAGGCGGCTCCTCAGCTTACTTATGTTGATTTTATGTATGTATATTGCAGAAAATACAAAAAAACAAAAAAAACTTGATTTCAGTTTTGGCGGGAAAAACTCAAAAGCGAGGTGAGGTTGCTGATGCGGTTTTACCCCGCATTTCCTAAAGCGGGGCTGCCGTGCATTAAATCTCCTCCGGAGGAGGGAAACCGGCCGTGTGGTGAGAAAATATTTTTGATTTTGGGTTGGGGTACGTTTTGGCGGCGGTGGGTGGGTAGGGGCACCGCAGTTCTGGCCAATATTTTCGACAAAAAACAAAAAAAAAACAAAAACAAAAAGAAGAAGAAGAAGAAGAAGAAGGTAGAGGGAGGCCTGAAGATTATTTTTTTTGAAAAAACCAAACAAACAACAAAGAAGAAAGCGAACTATCGTCACCCTACTTTACCTTTCTCTCATCCCACCATCGCTACTGCCAAGGGCTGGTTGCGGGGCAGCACTGGAGGCAACGTAACATATTGCTTCTCTTCTTCTTCTGTTACTCCTCCACTGGAGAGGACCCAGTGGTGGAGCTGCCAACCTCCACCACTATCGTACCAGCACTATACCCACTGTTTTGTTGGGTTTCATCAACGAAGCATCTTTCAAACGGTCAAGCAGCGAGCTGCGGGCCAACCGGCAGCTGCACTGAGAGGGAGGCAAGAAGCGAGCTTGCGTGCTGCTGTCGCGTGCTCCTTGTAATCACGTAGCAGCCCAGTGCGAAATTTGTTCTTAGCAGCTTCCACTTCTCAATTCCTCTCCCCCCCCTCACTACCAACCATAAATCAGCCTCAACAAAAAGGCACTCGCTAAAGCGGTTGAAATGGAAGTAACACCAAGCGGCGCTACTTCGATACAAGACTCTTCGGGAGGAGCAGGCCTCCGTACGCCTGTGCCGTTGCCGGATCTTGCCGCCTTTGAGAATAGGGACTGGATGGAAAAAAAGAGAAAAGCGCCAAGCACCACCAACAAGCCATGTCCTTCTCCTCCACCCAAATCGCCAGCTTTCAGCCGGGTGGGGTTTTACCATCGTACTACCCTCTTCACCCCTCACGCCAAATCTATCACCACCTCTAGGAAGGTGGACCGCACTCTCATGACCCCCGAGGTCATGAACCAGCAGCAGAATCAGCTGCTCAATCCTTGTACGCATTCTTCCTACATCTTCGTTGCTATGTGTTTTGTGTTTTGATTTTGTGGTGTTGGTATTTGTTTTGCTGTTTTTGTTTTTCTATTGTTAATGGTAGTTACTGATACGCATGCACAATAGTGCAATCGCAAGAATCACCATTTTTCGACCTGGAGTTTCCAGAACAAGAGAGAATTGGTGTGGGCTCTTTCAGCGAGGTGTTCAAGGTTCGAAGCCGTTCCAATGGGAATCGCTATGCTGTAAAACGGGCACGCAAACCTTTCTCTGGGATTAATGACAGGTTTTTATTCTCTCGTATATTTTCTTTCCTGAGTCAGTTCTGTGGCGTCGACTAACCTCTCCTTTGTGGTATATCACTCATAACAGAGATCGTGCCTTACAAGAGGTCCATATCATTGCAGAGCTTGGGGTACACCCGCACTGTGTTAGGTAATCACACCTTCCTTCCTTGCTATATATCAACACTAATCGTGCATTTATGTATGTACTCTTTCTTATGGACTTTAGCTTTGTACAAGCCTGGGAACAAAAGGGAATTTTATTCATTCAAACTGAGCTTTGCGAAGGTGGCAACCTGTCAGACTTGATGCAAGTTAATGGCAAGTTGCAGGAGTCGCAGCTATGGAACTTTCTTGTAGATTTGTTATTGGTATTGCCCTTGTTCTCTGTTTGCTCCTGTGTTGGCATTTGAGCTGAAACTGAATGGCCTCGTTTTGTTACGCATCAACAGGGGTTAGATCACATTCACGCCCAGAATTTAACGCACTTGGACATCAAGCCAAGTAATATCTTTATTACTTTTGCCAAAAAGCAACAGCCTTCACATTCTCGTCAGCTATCCCAACAAACGACATCTTCTCCTTTTCAACCCTTTACTTCCTCCTCAGATCACCACTATCAACAACGAACGCAGCCTCCTCTGTCTCCTCACTTACTGCAACGGCCGGCATCGCCTCACGAGTTGATGACGATTCCCTCAATTACAGCTGAGCCTCTCTCTGATGGTGGCATTGCAAACAACAATTATCGCAACAAAGAGGAAAGAAACCAAGATATTGTGCTCAAAATAGGGGACTTTGGCCTTGCTCGGAAGAACGGTACTTGGCGGGACGGTGAAGACGGAGATCCGTGCTACCTTGCCACTGAACTTCTTAGCGGAGACTCGCGAAGCGTAGGGCCATGGGCTGATATCTTCAGCTTAGGTGCCACTCTCTTTGAAATGGCTGCGAATTGCGTGATGCCACCAAGAGGACCTCTATGGCAGTCCTTGCGTGAGGGACACATTCCACCTGTTGCCGATCGATCGGAGGAATTGCAAATCCTTATAGCTCAAATGATGGACCCCGACCCTTCCAAGCGGCCCACTGCCTCCTTTCTTCTCACCAACAATGACCGTATCAAGTCTATCGTTGTTGAGCGACTGGAGCATCAATTTTATGGAGAGCACACGCTTACCATCGCCAAACAGATAAGCCAGCTGAATGCAAGATGCCCTACATTTTATGCAGCTGAGTTGACAGAAGCGCAAGAAGCACAAGAAGAAGACAAAGAGCAAAATGGCATTCATGGCACTACCCCCTATCGTAACCGGAGCTCCACTGCGCCAGAGCAAGAAGAAGAAGAAGAGGAAGAGGAGGACGATGATGACGCCCTTTTCAAAACGCCTTACGAGCCTCACCGGATGCTTACACCAAGACGCGGTAGAAGTTATACTGCCGACGGATTATTGGAGCTCAGCCCAAATAGGCCCCGAAGACTTTTGGTGATGGATGCTGAGTTCTGTTGCAACAACATGGACGGAGAAGGCGGTGGGCCGAGCGATTCTGCCTGTCCTACTCTGGATATGGATGAGGGTGGCAGTGGAAGCTCGTCACCTTTCTTTTCTTTTGAAGAGGAAAAAGACAGAGAAAGACAACGAATACGCCAAGAACGGGAAATTATTGGGATGAGTCTTTGTGCAGATGGCGCTAAGAGTCCATCCTTCAGAGGACGGTCTTCTTCCTCATCATCCCTTTTCCCACAATCCAAATCACCCTCTCTTCATCGGACACGAAACCAGCTTCGGCGGGAGTCCTTGCAACTCCTCCGTGGTACTTCTGCAGCAGAACCTTCGAATGAAATGGAGTTGGAGAACTGCTTCCCTTCTTCACCAACCACTCCATCCCGCAGACGTTCCGAACAATTCAACACCCCTTCCTCCTGCCAGTTGCCAATAACATCATCCTCTCCCGCTCTAGGACGAAGCAGCCGACGACTAGTACCCAAACTTATATTTAACCAAGGCTCAAGCCAAAGACGTTTAAGCCATGACGAAGAAGAGGAGGAAGAAGAAAAAGAGGAAGAACAGAAAGAGGAAGCAGAAGAAGAAGAAGTAGTAGAAGTGGAAGAAAAAGAAGTAGAAAACGAACGGAAACGCCAGCATTGGCTATTATCTTCTCCTTTGGCTGGAGACAACAGCAAAATTTTCGACTCGCCCTTTGGAAGCCAAGGAGACAAGGGAATAGGCCCGCGACACGTTGCTTCCATTGGCCGTAGAACCCGGCGAAGGAGAAGTGCTAGCATCTGTCATACTACAAGTCCTAGGCCCGCTTCGCATCCAAATAGCCCTAGTTGGGAGCAGCAGTTACAGCAGCAACAGCAAAACCCCTATCGCAACGGCAGTCAGCACCAACGACATTGTACCTCACGGGAAGAGCATACTTCACCCTCTCTTCGCCGCGCCCTTGACTTTGGTTTTGGCTCCTGCAGCGATGACGAGGACATCGCTCACGACACAACGTCCTCTCAGCCTCATAGCCTGTTTTCCTCCCGTACCCCTAACCCTTCTTCGCACTCTCCCTTTTCTACACCCTACTCTGCACGGCAACGATCTTCTTCTGGCAACACTTCTTCTTGTTCTCTCAGTACTGCTTCTTTCCCAAAACCTACCAAATCATCTCCCTCCTCACGGAGACATAGTTCCTCCGATGTTCCGCCTCCGTTACTCCTTTTTCCAAGTGCCTGTTCCTCATCCTCTTCAGGCTCTTCCTCTCCCAACATTTCTCCTCGTAACCTGCTAAATGTATGCTTTCTCCCCCCCGTCCCTTATTCCTTCTAACCCTTTTGATTTCTAACATAACGGTGCTAACCCATATCTCCAGGTATTTAATTCTATGACAGCAGACACTGACGATGACGACGTTAGTGGCAATCCCTTTTCTTCTGTAGGATGAACAGCGTGTTCCTCCTGCTATCCCTTCTCTCTCTTGTAATGTGATTATTTATTTCAAATTGAAATTATATTTTACTTAATTTACCAACGCCCCATCTCTCTCTCTCTCTCTCTCTCTCTCTCTCTTTCTCTCTCTCTCTCTCTCTCTCTCTCTCTCTCTCTCTCTCTCTCTCTCTCTCTCTCTCTCTCTCTCGAGGCCAATCTCATGCGATCATCCTATTTGAATTACTAATTTTGCTTTATTTTCGTTGTCCCATTGATCGATCATAAAGAGTTCTTTTAACGATTATATTTACAAGCTTTTTGGGTGTTGGGGTGAAGTGGAGGTTGTTGTGGACCTCGAATGGTAGTAGACACATTGAAATAATATCACAACGTCGAGAAGTCCGACAACCACTGTGCTTCCCACCGTCAGTGCGTCTAGATTTGCTTCTCTCGTTGCACCTTTAAGGCAAAGTGCCACTGCATACATGGTCACATTCATGGTTCTATCAGGAGATGAAAGGAGAGGAATGCCTACCAAGTAACCTAACAATAACAAAAAGAAACATGAGAGGGCTCAACTGGCCTGTAGAGGAATGCTGCATTCAAAGTCAACAAAAGTGTCCAAAACAGGAGTAAGAGGAAAACAATAACAACCTTGTAGTTACTCCATATCTGCCGCAGCCGCGACAAAACAAACACCGCTATTCCAAATGATGCCTATGTGCATGAGAAGAGAGAGAGAGAGAGAGAGAGAGAGAGAGAGAGAGAGAGAGAGAGAGCAGAGAAGAAGAAAGGGGCTGTGTTTCAGCACCTCAAAACTGTTGCATAAAGTGGAGAGAAATGAAGAACGGAAATGATGAGACCTGAAGCTGGGCCAGTAAAAGTTTGTCCTCTATGAGGCCACCAAAGCAAAAGTTATAAAGTAACAAGGTAGCTTGAAGTAGTGAGACGCAAGTTAATACAACACAGAGCACACACAGAGGGACACATGCAAAAGCAACCACAACAGCATCAACAAACATAACCCTAACAACAAAAGGCGAGATACCTGAACACACAAACAATAAATATTGAGTTAAGTTGCTTGGTGAGGTAGAACAGGAGGAAAATGATGATAGAGTCTGTGCCACCGATGGACAAGGTAGGAGAAATGTTGTGATGGGAAGCCAGCAAAAAGTATAAGTGATAAACAGGTCTCCAAAGCCACAAAGCATTCAGCAACGAGAAAGGCTTACCCTGCACACAAATAAAGAGCGACTCGCTGTACGCAAAGAAAGGGCGGGCTAGCGACAAACTGTATGCCAAAGAAGTGGTATGACTCCAGTTCAAGATTTAGATCAGTGGGTTCTCTAGTGGGGTCTCAACAGTGGAGAATGGAAACTAGAATAAAAACCAACCCCAACAAGTCCCCCACAAAGTAAGGGAACGTCAACCCTTTGGCAGAACGAGCCTTGAGCAAACGAACGATTTGTGGTAGCCTCACCAACAGGTCTAACAACAGCAAGCTCCCCACCCACACCTTCTCTTCCACCATGCCGGTTGAGCGTTCCTGTACTTACTCCTCCTCTCTCTCTCTCTCTCTCTCTCTCCACCTTACTTTGGGGTAATATGAGGGGTGCTCTCCCCTTGCAAGGCGAAGGGGGAGACCACTGAATTTGTTCTGCTTTCTTGAAATCAAACCTGGAGAAGGAAAACCAACAACAGAAAACAGAAGAGCAAATCATGTCCGGGTGGGGTGCCCGTTTGTCATGGGTCCACTCGCGCTCTGTAGCCACCAAAGCTTTGGTGAAAAACCCAACTAGAACTGGCTGTGACCCTCACCTATTGCTCCGGCACACAAGCCCCTGGAGCACAGGTATAGCTGCCTTGTGGGTTGGAGGTTTGCGGCAGGGCTGCTCCTTTAGCGGCCGCCGTTGGAAGGTCACCCTTCCTTCCGCCCAACCAAGTCTCACGGTGAGCGTGGCTCATCACATCAAGGCAAGTCCTGCTTTTCAGGTTCCGCCAAGAACAACGTGTACTTCCACAGCCGTCTTCACTGCCGCCAAGCGATTTGGGCGAGAAGGCAGCCTGTTTAGCAGCGTCAGTGCATCCGTACATACAACGAAGAAAAAAGGTAGCGAGCGACTTGCTTTGTCTTTCATAGGCTTTTCCCCCTTTTAACTGTGCATGCAGGCAGGCGAGCTCTTCGGGCCATTGGGTTGACACTTGGCCTCGGTATTGGTGCCTTTGGTATTGCCACTGCACTGTTCTTGCGGCAGAAGGAGGCGGCCACTCCTAAGCAGGTGAGGCAAAAAAAAACTTTACTTCATTCCCGTTCATTTTTGTTGCTTGTTCGAGCATTGCAACTGACTGCTCTATTTCACCGCTGGGGTTTTAAGATGAGAGTGCTTCAGCTTTTGCCGACGAGAATCCTATCTTCGGTATGGGGGTGGGTCAATGAAGTGGAGCTGCCAGTATGGCTTCGCGTCCGGCTGTTTTTGTTGTGGTCCAAGGTTTACGACTGCAAGTTGGATGAAATGGAATATCCTTTGGAGTACTATAAAAACTTGGCGGAGTTTTTCACGCGCAAGCTTAAAGATGGTGTTCGCCCCTTAGGCCCTGACTTGGTAATGATCACGGTTGCTTTTCCTCTTTTGAGCCCGTACGCCAATAACTCACCTATGTTGTAGGTCAGTCCGGTAGATGGGAGAGTCCTCATTTTTGGAAAAGTTCACGATGATAAAGTGGAGCAGGTCAAAGGACTCAACTATGACCTTGCATCATTTTTGGGAGACACCGAAAACCTCCGTTCCATTCAGTCTTACAGCCCTGGAAGTGGAAACCCAGCAATAGATGGGAGCAATACAACCAACAATACTCTATATCAATGTGTTATATATTTGGCACCTGGGGATTATCATGGCATTCATGCCCCTATTGATTTCGACATAAAGGAACGACGGCACTTCCCAGGTGTGTAGTGATGAACATACTATTTGCAATTGCTTCATTTCATTTTTCAGTTTTTCATTTTCTTTCTTTGCTTTTTTTTTTTGACAACAGGGCACCTTTTCCCTGTTGCCCCAGTTATGGTAAACTTAGTACAGGGATTGTTTGCTCTAAATGAAAGGGTAGTTCTTTTAGGAAAATGGAAGCATGGGTTCTTTTCACTTACTCCTGTTGGAGCCACTAATGTGGGCTCCATAACTCTTACCTTAGAACCAGTAGGTTTTTGCTTTATTGTTGCCAACCTTTTAACTTACTGAACTAACTTCTGTTATAAAAGGACTTTAAAAGCAACCAAGCAAAACACAAAATTGGTGTAGGAGAAGATGGGCAACCTTATTTTAAAAAATACTATACCAATCAAAGGTTGTCAAAAGGAGAGGAAATTGCCTTTTTCCGACTAGGCTCTACAGTGGTCTTATTGTTTGAATGTAACCCTGAAATGCAATGGCACATTCAACCAGGCCAACATGTTAAGTTAGGACAAACATTGGCTACAGTTCCACATAACTAAAGATGCAAGCTCTATTTTATTTAAATTTTGTTTAAAAACCAAATAATATAACAACAAAATGATAACAAGATTTAAATCAATTCTTGGTTAAGTTCAACATAAGAAAGGGAAATGACTAGAAAGTAATGTATTCCAGCAAATGCAATGAGAGAATTATAGATATTATATCTTATATCTTCTCCATTGTATGATTAAAAGGAGTGTTCAAATCATATTGTCTATTACAAGTGTTATATTACTCTCCCCTAGTTGTAAAATAAGAATGGGAATGATAGTGAAGACAAAGTAAGTACAAGACCTGAACTTAATTTACTAAAAGTAAAGAATACAAGTAAAGTATTTTGTTGTAAAAAGCAGTATTTAAACTAAAAGAAAGTTTCATAAAAGAACAAAGCATAAAATGGAAGAGAGAGAGAGAGAAAAGGAAACATCAAGAAAGGAGAAGGGGAAGATGAGAGGTTTCCTCAGGTCGACGGCAGAAGGAGAACTCAGCAGAAAGAAGAACTACTATGTTGGAGTTTTCCAACACCTTAATATCAGCAGAGAAAAAACAATGCATTTCTTTCCATTTGATAGTAGTTTGTGCTTTGTTGCATTTCTTTCCATTTAATAGTAGTTTTGTTGTATATGAAGGAAGTAAAAATACATATGTAAGCACCTTTTTGAAGGAGAAGATTGAAAGGCCATGGCCAGGAAAACACAGGATGATGTAGCTACAGTTGAAGATCTTGCAAACAAGTATAAAAAGGATTGTAGGACAATGCAATGAGATAGTTTAGTAGAGAAAAAGGTATGTAAAAGCAATATGCAGGACAAGGAAGCCATGGTAGATGGCAGAATCATCAGATTTGAACAAACAGGCAGTAATAGCCTATACACCATAATTGAGAGAGAAGAAAAGAATAAAGGAAAGTCGGGAAAGGAGTTTGTAGAACTCCAGAGAAGGTTTGTGAAGTTGTGAAATGCCAATATATGGGACTGAATGAAGTGAAGAAGACCAGAATACATCAAGGACATATAGTAGTAATAAGAAGTTTATTTGCTCTGAGAGATCAAGGACATATAGATATTGATATATTGATATATTGATTGACAACTGGCAAGGACATTGTACAAGAAGAGCAGAAGAGGTAGCAATGAGTATTGTTATACAACTCTCCTATAATACCTATCCCTATCTCTCCTTGTATATATATTTCTTCTTATCATTCTATTAAAGGTCTTTTCCCTACGTCCATCGCGTTGGTGTCCGTTAGGTTGTTCCCCACCAGCCTTATCAGTATCATTACTAACATTGTTATTCACAGGAATAGACTGCTCTCTAAGGAAATTCCAGTGGAAAGAGGAGATAAGCAAGGAAAGTATTGTTTCTTTTCTTATACATGTATCTATTAATGTGTTGCATGTTGTTGTCATTGTCATTGCCTTTGTCCTTGCCTTTGTCATTGTTGTTGCTCTTGCCCTTGCCCTTGCCATTGCCATTGTTGTTGTTGTTGTTGTTGTTGTTGTTGTTGTTGTTGTTGTTGTTGTTGTTGTTGTTGTTGTTGTTGTTGTTGTTGTTGTTGTTGTTGTTGTCATTGCCCTTGTTATTGCCCTTGTCATTACCCTTGTTGTTGTGGTATTGTGATAAATAAAAAGAACAATTCTTAGCAAGAAGCACTAAACAGACATTTAAATTAAGAAGGCAAAGGCACCCTTTGCAAAGAAAATGGAGGTTCCTGTTAGCATCAAGTGCCCACAACACTGGCACTTCTTCTTCCAATCTCCAAAGCTGCAGGCTTGAAGCTAACATTGCATGCTGATGTCTCCAATATAACTGGCCAAAATGAAGCAGCATATTACTAATGGAGGGAATGTTCAAACATCAAGTGTCCTTGACAGGTGCAATATGATTATTTTCAGACCATTGAACACATCTTGCTCCTCTCTATTCACCAGAACTTCAGATGAACAAGGATAAGGCTTCTTTTCTTCTTTGTTGTCTATGTTTTCTTCAGTGGCGTACTTCTCCTTGTTCTGTGTACTTGCAGCTGGTTGTGCTGCTTCTTGTCTCCTCATCTCCTTCTGAAGATTTTGGTATTTCTGTTGACAATTTAAGGAACCCTCAGTTGTGTAATTTTTTTTTCTTGCATAGGAAAAATTCTATATGAATTACTTGACATGAGGAGGCAAATTGGCCACTTTGAGCTACTTGAAGAGGTAAGCCAAGCAAGAGAAGAGGAAGGTGAGAAGAATGAAGGTGAGGAAGGTGACGGAATGAGTGTTGTTGAAAGAAAGCCAAGAGGATGAGGGCCTTAACTCGAGTAGCCAAGGTGGAGTATGCAGCTGAAGGAGAAAGAGGAACAAGAGCATGGCTATGGCATAACTTCTTGACAAATGGAAGATGTTTGGTTGGACAACAACAGAGCTTAGTGATTACCAACCCAAAAGGAAAGAATGTTTGATGAATGCTATTCGTTGTGGTGGACTGCCCATTGGAAAAAAGTGGGGAGCCATTCAGCAGTCTGAGGAGGATAGCAAGTGCCCTGCATGTGATGCTGAGGAAGAAACAGCGGAACACTTCCTGTTAAGGTGTCCAAATCTTTGGGAAGATTGCTTTAGAATCTGGAGTGTGGACAATGGAAATGAAGAACAGTCAGAAAGCTGATTATAGAAGACTGTACAACAAAGCTCCTGTCAAGTGGAAAGAAATGCAATAGAGCTCAAGAGATGGAACAATGTAAGCAAAGTTGTAAACGAGTCTGGAGTTTATGGGCAGTTGGAAGCATGGAAGTTCTTCTGCATTCTATCAATCTTTGGAAGTAATGTAATAGCAAGGAATAGAGAAGAAAGGAAAGGGAAAGAAATGGATAGCTAGATGATACAAAGTTAGTCTGAAATCTCATTTAACACCTTTCACTTGTGAATTTGAGTAACAATTGGGAAGGCATTGAGGATGAGGGAGTAAGAGAAGTAAGAATACACTATGTATGTATGTATGTACAATGCTTACTTTCTATGTAGTAGTAGTAATAAGAAGTTTATTTGCTCTGAGAGCAACACCAATCTATACATAAAAAGTAAGCATTGTACATACATAGTGTACTCTTACTTCTCTTACTCCCTCATCCTCAATGCCTTCCCAATTGTTACTCAAATTCACAAGTGAAAGGTGTTGAATGAGATTTCAGACTAACTTTGTATCATCTAGCTTTCCCTTTCCTTTCTTCTCTTTTCCTTGCTATTACATTACTTCCAAAGATTGATAAAATGCAGAAGAACTTCCATGCTTCCAACTTGCTCTTGCTGCCCATAATCTCCAGACTCGTTTACAACTTTGTGCTTTGCATTTCTTTCAACTGGCAGGAGCTTTGTTGTACAGTCTTCAATAATCAGCTTTCTGACTTGTTCTTCACTTCCATTGTCCACACTCCAGATTCTAAAGCGATCTTCCCAAAGGTTAGGACACCTTAACAGGAAGTGTTCCGCTCTTCCTCAGCATCACATGCAGGGCACTTGCTATAACTGCTGATGGCTCACTTTTTCCAATTTTGTAACGAATAGCATTCATCAAACGTTCTTTCCTTGGGTTGGTAATCACTAAGCTCCGTTGTTGTCCAACCAAACATCTTCCATTTGTCAAGAAGTTATGCCATAGCCATGCTCTTGTTCCTCTTTCTCCTTCAGCTGCATACTCCATCTTAGCTACTCGGGTTAAGGCCCTCATCCTCTTGGCTTTCTTTTCAACAACACTCGTCCTGTCACCTCCCTCACCTTCATTCTTCTCACCTTCCTCTTCTCTTGCTTGGCTTACCTCTTCAAGTAGCTCAAAGTGGCCATCTTGCCTCTCAGCATGATGAATTACTGCTTGTCTTTCCAACTCACAGTAGGCCTTGATGGTCAACCAGCCCAATTCTGCTCTACAAACCCCCACCACAGTCCTTCGATGAACTTACAATACACTTCTTGCTGTCTCATTCCACACTGCTTCGATCTTCTTCCACCATGATTTGGAAAGCTCTGTCATACATAGTCCATATGACAAGGTAGACTTGACAATAGCCTCTGCAGCAATCTGGGCAGTGCGTGTACCAAGGCCTTGGGCAATGGCTCCCTACTGCCTATACTTTCTATGTATAGATTGGTGTTGCTCTCAGAGCAAATAAACTTCTTATTACTACTACTACATAGCAAGCCATCAATCTTAACTCCCTCTTTTACCCTGGCAATGCTTGTTCGTTGAATCCAACCTTAGGAATAAAAGAGTCAGTGATGAGACAAGAAGTGTATTCAAGAAAATGGAGAAAGGACAACAAGAGTGAATCTTTGATGTTACTTCAAAGTACACTGAGAAAAAGGGAAAAGAGGAGAAAGGAAGGATGGGAGGATATAAAAGAAAGAAAAGCTGAGGGTCTGGGATGGATTCATGATTGATTCAAATATGAGGAGTCTTGAGATAAGTGTTGGTGGTTTTGCCAATACACTTCTGACTCTGTTACAGACCCTCTGGCCACCCTTGAAGCTTGATCCATGTGGAAAGTATCAACTTTGATGATGATGATGATGATGTAGAAGGACAAAGTGGAACCTCCTCCTATCATGGCTCTTATTCTCCTTAACCATCAATATACAACAGCCTTCATAGACTCTATACATCTTACTCCTTTGAGCCGAGTGAGGAGGGTCAAGAGGGATGGAAGGAGAGGTAAGATTGCCATTGTCTCAAAGTCCCTAAGAACCATGTGAATGCCAGGACAATGGATGATCTTGAAGTTGTTCTCTAAGATGAGAAGAGCCCAATTGTTGAGGATGTAGTTTTTATTCTTAGAAATTAAGAAGTAGAACAAAACCTTGTAATCAGAATAGATTGTGAACTTGTGCTGTAGAGCCAGTTGCTGGAAGTGCGAATAGCAATGAGAATGGAGAGCATCTTATGTTTGGTGGCAGGATAGTTTCATTGGGGAGGGTCAAGGTCCTTGCTTGTGAGTGATGTTGTGATGGTTGTTGTTGAGTCCAATCTGGTAGAGGACAGCAACAACCCTGAATTGGAAAACCAATGATTCATTATGACTTTCTGTCCACACTTTCCTTGGATACTCCAAGTTTTCTCACCTCTTTTTTTATTTTCCCTTTTTCCTTGCAACATATTCAAAGTATGCACTTTGGTCCACACCTCTTTTCATGTGAATAAACCCAGAATCATTTACATGCCGTCCCTTTTTTGATCTGCAGGGTTCACCCCCTATTGATAGATAGTACACCCAAGAGTGCAAAGGTGGAAAGCTTGTGTTGATCAGGAAGTGCTTCTTTAGGAGGCACAAGTCGATGCAAACACATCAGCTGGTGATTTTGCTGTCAGTGTGGTCTCCAGTGTCTAAGTAGAGAATGGCTCCAGGGAGGTTACAAGATGGTCCTATCGGTAAAGCCTCATTCTCAATGGCCTCAAGAATGCACTAATGAATGTGTTCACCAAATGTTGATATTGGCATCAGGTGATGTCATAGTCCTTGAAGCAGGGTAGTAGTTCCTCAAGGTAGTCGATAGTGATGTCTATTATGTTAATATCAGACTTGCACATGAAGTTGCAGCCCAGGATAATCAATTGACCATCATATTGAGGCAAAACAGAGAATATGTGATGGAAACAGCATTTACCAAAGCCAATAGCAAGCGCTTAGTGATGGGAGCAGGTGTGTTGCTCTGTTGTGTAGAAGATATGAAGTTAAGTGAACATGAACTGGGAGAGGACTGGCATGCTAGTGGTTGCATGCATGTTTATTGCAGCAGTGTTGACAGGGTTGCATGTTGTAGGAGCAAAAGATAAGGCTGGCATAGCAGATGTTGCTGGAGAAGCCTGCTGTTGTAGCCTGCAGGCCTTTTTCTGGCACTGATCTTCTGTGTGCTTGTGTAGTTTGCAGTGTGTGTTGGTGGTTGTGTGCATGTTTATAGCAGTGTTGATGTGAAGTTGCTGTTAAAGGAGCAAAAGATGAGGCTGACATAGCAGATGTTGCTATAGAAGCCTGCCATTGTGGCCTGTGAACCTTTTTTGGCATTGATGTTCCACTTGATTGCATTGTTTACAGTGTGTGCAAACAGCATCCATTGTATGGAGTAATGATTGTCTTTGTTTCATGGAGGACTACAAGCTTGAAAGCAGCAGTGATATCTTGTGGCTTGTTGTAAAGAGTCTGTTGTAAGTACTTCGACTGTATGTAAAAAGAAGGGCTTGTAACGTCATTATACCATCATCTTTCACATTGACAACATGGAGATCACATTAGGCGACAATTCCACTTCTCATGTTTTGATTCTCCACCCTCTCAAGGACAAATCTGCAAATGAAGTCTACTTTTACAACATTTTTTACGACTTGTTCTAATTTACTGCATATCTACTGAGTCTCACTCTACTCGAGTCATCCTTCAACTCCCTCTTATAGCATGCTCCTTGGCTTACTAAGGTCACTTTGCTATTTGTTGTGTTTTTGGCCCTTATTTCAAGTCCTTCCTACTCAGAACTTGCCTGAGACACACGCTGTGTAGTAGTAGTAATAAAAAGTTTATTTGCTCTGAGAGCAACACCAATCTATACATAAAAAGTAAGCATTGTACATACATAGTGTACACTTACTTCTCTTACTCCCTCATCCTCAATGCCTTCCCAATTGTTACTCAATTCACAAGTGAAAGGTGTTGAATGAGATTTCAGACCAACTTTGTATCATCTAGCTATCCTTTTCTTCACACGCTGTGTATTTAGCTACTGAGACATCAACCTGGTGTATCATATCAACCTTTTGCTCATGCATATAGGAGTACAAGAGAAGGTGCTGAGCTTCTTTGACGTACAAGGCTATGTTCACAAGAAAATCAAAGAGAATAGTCACATGTATGCTTTCTCACTGCAAACAAGCCACTCTGTGTCTCTGGAAGGGCACCACTTTTGCTAAGAGTGCGTTTATTGTCCCTGTATTTTATTTTGGTAAGCCTCTCTACAATGTCTAACCTTCCTTCTTCCTGTACACCCACTAAGAAGGAGGACAGTTTGCTTAGCTTTGGTAACATAGATGTTCATGAAAACAGTTCTGAAGCTGCTCTTGCCCACCTGCTAAGGAGGAAAGCAGAACTAGCTCTTGCAATCTCCCAGGCAGCCTTATCATGGGACTTTAGCAGTGAGGAAGAAGACAAGAAAAGATTCAATAACTGATGGAAATGATCAACCAACTTGCTGCAAACTGCAAGGAAGAAAGTGAGCCACTGTTCCAATTGTGCTCAAACCTGCCTTCGCAGCTTCCAGTCAACAATCCGTCAACTCCTTTCATTTCTCTCAAAGGTTCCACCTCCACAGGTGCAGTCACACCAAAGGCAGTGATATCTCTTTCTGTCATGTTCTCTTCCAAATGTTTTCTGTTTCATTGCCTTGGAAACTTCTGTGGCTGGCTCCTCTTCTGAGTGTGGTTTCGCAGAACCCTCAAGCAACACAGGAAGCAAGGAAAAATATCCAAAGATCCCTCTAAATCGATGTTGGAAAACTCCAACATAGTAGCTCTTCTTTCTGCCGAGTTCTCCTTCTGCCGTCGACCTGAGGAAACCTCTCATCTTTCCCTTTTCTTTTTTTTGATGTTTCCTTTTTTCTTCTTCCCCTTTTATGCTGATATTTCTTTTTCTTCTTTTATGGTTCTTTCTTTCAGTTTAAATACTGCTTCTTCTACTTTCTTTCTTTCTTCTCTCGGGACAACTTACAACAAAATACTCTACTTGTATTCTTTACTTTAGTAAATTAAGTTCGGGTCTCGTACTTACTTTGTCTCCGCTATCATTCCCGTTCTTATTTTACAACAAATCTTCCTACCTTCAATCCAAAGACAAAAGAAAAAATTATCTGCTTATCTTTTCAAAGCGCTTACACTTTGCCCTTAGCAGCATGTACCCGGAAAACCTCTGGCATTATGCCTTGATTGCACTGCACACTGCATTGACACTTGCCTTGTCTTTACTTGCTCTGCTTCTATAGATGAGCATGTTGAAAAGCTATGCTTGGTATTATGTGCCATTAACAAAGCTAGTCTCCATCTCTGTATCAAGAAGTGCCATTTTGGCTTCTCACAACTCTGACTGGTTGGATACATTGTCTCCAGCAAGGGCTATGCTCCTGATCTGGACAAGCTTTCAGCCTCCAACAGCCTTCCTGTACCTACTACCAACAAGCAACTTCAGTCTTATCTGGGCTTTGTCAACTTCCTGCGCAGCTTTGTGCCCTTGTAATCTCGCTTAATGGCTCTGCTAGACGCCCTCTGCAATGTTTACCTTTCCTTTTTTACTTTCTTTTTTGTTTATTAAGAAAAAATAGAAGAAAAATAGAAAAAAAAGTATTATATTGTAGTTACTCTCTTAAGAAATACAAAAAAAACAGGAAAATGACAGTATCATTGTTATAAATGGAATTCTATCTTATCTCTTTGATATAAGTAAAATGATAAAGAATGGCTAAAATATGATGAATTTCTGATAGCAAGTTTTTGATGGGGAATAATCCTGCGGATCAAGAATGGGACAGCACAAAAGCGACTCTAGGTTTATTCACAAGAAAGGGGGTGTGGAACAAAGTGTGTGCTTTGAATGTGTCACAAGGAAAAGGGGAAAAAAACAAGGGCAAAAAAATCTGGAAGTTTCAAGGAGCGTGTTGACAGGAAGTCATAATGAAAGAAATGGTTGGTTTTCCAACAAAGTCAATGCTTTGACTAAAAAGCTTTGTTGAAGACTGATTTATGGTAAAATAGCTGAACCAATATCAAAAAAACAAAGAATATTGACATCAAATACCACTTCATTCAATAGAAATTTTCAAAACTTTTCTACTATTCAACAAGACAACCACAATAAAACAAGTTTAGTTTACTATTCTATTGATTATATTCCCTGTACAATATCTCTTGCTTCTCTTGAAAAACATATAAATATACACAAATGTACTATTATTTTACTGTCTTATTATGTAATATCTGAGATAATAAGTGTATTAATGAGGTACAGTCTTATAGACACCAACTCAATGGGTTTTTTGAACAAGCCCTTTTGATAAAAAGAAAGATGGAAACACACAACAAGGAAAGATAAAGATAGGGATAATAGAAGAGTTATATCACACAAATTCACTTAATTCATCTTCGGGATAAGAGCATCAAAATAAATAAAAATCGCCTACCTAATAGATAGATAGATAATAGATAACCAAGGAGGTGCGGACACAAACACGCAGAAGAGAAGAGAGAGATGACGGCTTTGTTTGGGCAAGGTGCTGCCCTTCGCTTGGTAAGCTTCTTCTTGCTATTTTGTGTGGGTGTTCCTTGCCTCCAATTAGCTCACTAGAACGTCAATATTGACCTGGCCAGACTGTGCTAGCTGGAGCAACATTGGGTGGAGGCGCTTGTTATCTTCAGTGTAGGCCGCCCTCTCTTAGGCTGCACTGCGGCAGCTCTGCCCCACAACAAACCTCTGAGGACTCTAAAGAGGTTTGGATGGAAGAACAAGAGAGCAGGCTTCGCCCCTTTGTTCGCAGTTTTAGGCAGCAGCTATTCAAAGAAGTTGATTTCGCCAAAGAAAAACTGGAGGTTGCAACAAAGATCACCAACGAGTACTATGAAAAGCTCCAACTCCATCGCCTGAAAGGTACGTTTGTGACCCTTCACATGGAATAACAACACGCCGCTTATGCTTTCCTTCTTCGACAGAGGCTGCTGCTAGTGCTCAGGCTTACACACGCGACAATCCAGGCATGGTTGTTATTGGCGTTAGTGGCTTTCTTACCCTTGCCCTCCTGCGCAAACGTATCCTAATCCTTGTTTGTTGCGAGTTTTTTGCTTTACCGCATACTAACCCTTCTCGTCTCTTGCCCTCTGCCTCTCTCCCTCTCTCCCTTCTCTCTCTCTCTCTGGAAATTGCGGTGCGATAGGCATGAAGCTGGCTGTAGTAACAACAACAGTTGGAGTAATGGCAGGTTTGCATGTAATGTACCCAGAGTTATGTATAGATTGGTGTTGCTCTCAGAGCAAATAAACTTTTTATTACTACTACCCAGAGTACCTTCCTTCCCTGGTGCAAAAAGGAAAGCAGTACCTCCCCCAAAAAACCAGAGAAAAGATATTCGAGTGGGCAACGATCCCCACTACGGCACCCACTGATGCTACCAAACAAGAGCTGCCTCCTTTAGAAGAAAGCAAATTACAAGAGAGCAAAAGCGATGCTATCTACGAGCAAGCGGAGGAAGAGAAGGAGACTGCCTCTGCACACGAAGAGTAGCTCCGAGAAGGAGAGTAGGTGTTTTTTAAGAAAAACAAAAATAAGATTTCCCATTTGTTTGATAGGAAGGAACAAGCGGTGTGTTTATGGAACTTTTAAAGGTTCATCAAGACTCAAGAAGTGGGTTACAAATTCGGCCTTCTTTTGTTGTTCCAACTCACTTTGCTTCGCTCTTGTTGGCCCACGCATTAGCACACCAGAAAAAAGGACGGCTGAAAACGTTTTAACATTAAAAATAATGGGAGCAAAAGCAAGTTAGTTCGAAAGGCTGAGGAAGTAATGGTCGGCGAGAAAAGTGGATAGACCCAATACCTAGATCTTCGACGTGGACCTTGTTCTTGGCACGATGAAGCAATACTTCCCGCAAGAAGGCCATGATATAGTAAAACACGTTGTAGTTTACACTTGGCAGGTAAGACAGCAACTGCTTGCATTGAGCATAAGAAGAGCTGTTTTCGAGACACTGCTTATAAAGAGATATGGGTACGACAGGCTCAACAAGACTGTCCAGAAAGCACACCAGGGTTTCAGCCATGGAATGGTTGCCTCCGGCTATATAATACAAACATTGTTATTCAACCAAACTAAAAGGAGACAAAAGATGGGCGTGAACATACTGTATCCATCAAAGCTTGCACCAGTATCCAGTATTTCTCTTATCTGATCCATCTCGGAGGGGATGCCTGCCTGTAGGAATATTTCCTCCTGAAAGATGGTTAGAAGAGTCCCGTTACGAAGTAAAAAGACTTGATACGTGCCTCGTCCATTCCATTTTGATACAGATAATCCACCATTCTCCATAGTTCCTTTGGAATGCTAAGGAGTCCTTCAGTAAGGTTCGTCAGTAACCCCTTGCTGCGCTTTTTTTCGCTAAAGGCAGGTGATTGATATCCTTCTGCATAACGCACTGGTTCAGCAAAGCAAATTAGGTGTTCCAAAGAGGACCCAAACGAGCTCGGCAGGAAGTTGCCGGTCACGTCGATAAAGTAATCTTTTCCTTTCTCTAGATGCATGACTAAGATGTCTTGAAGCTTCTCACGACCAAAATTGAAATCTGGGGCCCACTCTTCATCAACATGTACGCTCACTAGCAATTGGATGTAAGTGAACATTGGCGAAGCAAGAAAACAAAAAAAAAAAAACAGGACAATAAACGTAAAAGATAAGAAACGTTACGTTTGACATAAATATGTTCTCCGGGCAGTATCATGCCAAAAGGAGGATTAATGTTCAGCCATCCTTTGCAAATCTTAACTTGGTCAGGTTTAGGAATGAACCGGAATCGTATGACAACCTTCAATTGATGATAACGATCAGTCTACATAAAAGCTATACAATAATGTTTAATAAGACGTTGTACCTTGCTTGTATTTTCAATACAAAGGGTTTGCTCACAGGGCACAAGCACTCTAACGTTCTCAAAGACAAACTTATGCGAACTGATTGTGGCATCTGGCATACACTCATTCTCCATTTTATCTAACTTCTTCACAACGTCTTGGTACACTTGACTACGTTTTGAAGCAATTACTGATTTAACCTGCAAGTATGAATAAATCATCAACACAGTACAAATCATACAGGAACGCATAGACTGGCTCTAACCTGAACATCTACCAGCGCGGTTACCGGTCTATGATCCGAAGATAATAGCTCATGCCGAGAATAAGATATCAATTTTACTTGATCTGGACCTCGGCTGCTCTTCCATAATACACGGTCACACCAAGCAGGTATTCTTTTTTTCTCACTAGAGTCATAGAATGTGGAATTGCTGTCATACTTGTAGGTTGGAGCAAATAAGAGTGGTCCTTCTTCAAAATCTTCGAATGCTTTTCGAGCTAGCATTTGCAAGTGAAGCTTTCAAAGAAGAAAAAAATATAATAAGGCTTTCTTTCTCAAAATAGGAGCAAGTATTTAAATACCTGATCGCGCTCATACAACCAAGCCCAATCTTGTTCTTGAATTTTTTGTCTAACTTCAACGTTGGTGCCTATTATCCGGTAGTTGAGATCACCCAACCAAAACAAATGGCTATTGATGGTTTAGAGGATGTAGGGATTAGAAATACGTACCAGGAAAAGCAGAGACTCGCTTTTTTAATATGTATTTAAACAGAGGAAGAGAGAGAGAGAGAGAGAGAGAGAGAGAAGCAAAGCATTGACATACTCGGTGCTGAAGATATCTGTCATATCAGGGAAGAGTAACCGCCTACAAATATCTTTGTGGTCTTGATTCCGCCTTTGCACGTTCTCGAAATGGGCATTAAGGTGTGTGTTCACAATGCAAAACGTACTGTCATGAAAGGCAAGCCGTACAGCAACCCCTCCTTTGTTTCCCTATACGTGTGTGCGTAACGGAAGGGATGCATCACATAAGCCCAGGGAAGAAATACAAGGGTGACGAAACAGCTTGTAAAAGAAAGTACAACAGAAGTGGTACGTACCATCATACCCATGATTCCGACAGCAGCAGACCCAATCTGAAGGTCTTTAATAAATGGAACATGTTCTTGCTTCACGTAAAGGAGAAGTAAAATACCTACTAATTGTTTGGAGGCAACCTTTCTCGGAAAGTTAGCCATGTACACTTCTACAAAAGCGGGGGGTTAGGGGCATTTTGGAGGTACCAACCAAGGAGTAATTGCCCATTTTAGAAATGCTGTTCATAATTTCAAGTTCCCAAGGAGTTGCTTTTTGTGATTTCTTTTTGTCTCCCAAGATCAAAGCCTCTGCGCTGAGATCCAGCTCCTGAAACCTTTTCGAATACGAGGAGCGGTATGAGCAAAGAGTATTAAAGGAGTAAGGGCCGTGTGAAGACCGATCGTACCCGATGGCCACTAGATCTGGCGGTTCGTTCTCGCAGAGCAACCAACGGTCCAAGGATTGGTCGGGTTCCTTGCCATTGACATTCCATGTGCCAAACATAAATCTAAGGTTTGTTTGTTAAACCACGCTCCTGTTCATCTCCATCAGTAGCAGAGTTGATGTTACCTCATTGACTTCGTTTCAGTAAACTCTGACTCACGGGCCTTCATTTGGCCTGATACCCACATCTCTTTTACAGAAAGAAACTTTGAAGGATCGTACTCTCCGCTATTGTGTTGGCTAGTGAACGTTACAAAGGGGTTATGGGCACTCAATTGTTCACCAAGCTGCCCTCCTTGCTCCGATAGACTAGCGTCGTACTCGTCTTCTCCGTTGTAGGCTTCTTCTCGTTCTTTCTGCTTTGCTTCTTTAACGCGGATGATTAAAACCATTGTTAGCTATAAAAGTGTGGCACCACCGGCATAAGAAATACGCAGGATACCTTGTGGCAAGTGATATGCTTGTATCCAATGGTGCGCATATTCTCGGTATGAATGCCTCTCTTTCTCTACGGAGACAACCGCATACCAACGTTAGAGAATGGGGAGTGTACGAGTAGTACGAGAGAGAGAGAGAGAGAGAGAGAGAGAGAGAGAGAGACACACGAGCGTTTTTGATGGCCCGTTTAAGGTTACTTCTGAGGTTGCCAGCAGCTTCGGGAGTAAGGGCGTCAAAGGAATACATTTCAAGGCGAGAATGGTAGTACAGCTGCAAGGCGAGCTCTGAGGTTTTAACGAGCACCATGTCCTCAAAGATGGGGACCACTTCGGCAAGCTGCAGCTCCGGCAACTTCCATACAAAGAGTCTTCGTGGCGTTGAGCACAGACAATGAGCACCAGTGGAAGAGAACCGATAAGCTAAAGAATATTTGGGAGAGAGAAGATGAGAGCCATACGCGTGTTCAGCGGTTGGTTTGTTGAACATTAAAGCGAGGACCCTTGGGACTTTGGAGCCATCTACGACCTGCGTAACCTCATACAGCTGGTTTCAAGCACCCTCCAGATCAGTCCAGATTATTTCGGCGCGTGAGACAAAAGGGTACCAAGTGGCACTCATTCTCTGGTCGTTGGTTGACCAGCCGCTCCAGCTCTGAGAGGGAGACACCCCTTGTTGTTGTTGCATATGTCCAGGAGGAGGAGGAGGAGGAACACAAGAGAACCCGGGCTGTTCCTTTCTTCCTTGCCCGACCTAACGGGGAAGAGTTAACAACCTATTAGCGGGAGCTGTATCATAGGTGGCCGCCGCCGCCGAAAAAAATACCAAATAAGCAGCCCCAACAAAGAAGAAGAAGAAAGGCGCTGCTGCCGCCGCCGCCGCCGCCGCCGTAGAAGGAAAAAAAAACGTTAAGGTCTCCTCTTTCCACAACCACACGCACGCACCCACGCACCCCACCAGCAGCAGCAACAGCCAAAGAGATTCCTTCCCGCCACCCGCCATGCAAAAGGAGAGAGCGGTAGCCGTGGTTCCGGAGGAGGAGGCGGAACCCGCCCACGATGAAGAGAGAGGCACAGACGAGGTGGTTGATGAGGAGTCGGTTCCGCTGGTGGTTCCTCCCCTCAAGGTTGTAATTCGCCGTCCGCAACGTTTCTTTTGTATTTTAACTCACTCTGCCAACCCTTGCCTCAGAGAGATTGTTTTTTTTGGAGAAATTGGATAGGGTTTTTCCTGCTGGGCACCATTAATAACCTGTCCTATGTGGTGGTGGGTAGCGCCGCCCAATCTATTTCGGAAAGCTTTCACAAGGAAAACCTCATTGGCCTCATTGGTTGGGCTAATATTTGCTTTGGCTTTGTGGCAAGAGGTACAAAACTGGCCTACTTGTTTTTCTCCTTTTGTTCTGCTCTTGTTGCCCCGTTGCTGGCCAACTCATCACCGGGGCTCTCTCTCTCTCTCTCTCCTCTGTTTTTGTAAGGGTAATCCCTGATGCTGATGTTTTTCTCTCTTTCTGTGCTATTCTACAGGAATGAACACATTTTTGCTAGAACGAGTTGACTACTGGATCCGCGTTCTTCTCACCATTTATGTAATGACAATTGGCTTATATGGGGTCGCTGTCTCTCAGTACATCAACTTTTGGTTTGCGATAGCGGCTATCATACTTGTGGGCTCAGCCTCTTCCTTTGGTGAAAGGTGCTGCTCCTCCAAAGTTGTTGTTGCCATAACAAAACATCGGCTTAACGCGTTCTGCCTATTGCATCGTTTGCGTGCCTGCTTGCATATCCCAAATCAGTGTAATGTTGGGATACATGCGACGTTTTCCTGCTGAGACTGTGGATGGCTGGTCCAGTGGAACAGGCATGGCCGGAGTATCTGGAACTCTCCTCTACATCGCCTTTACAGCTGGCGGTCTCAAGAATTGGTAACTTGTGCCCTCTTACTTTTTTATTTTCGTCTTATTTTGGGCTGATACTTGTTTGAGCGCATGTTGATGCGGAAAAAGGCAGAGCTTCTTGCTGTTGATTCCCTTTGGTTTTGCCTATTGGTTGGTCTATGGCTTCTTAGTGAAGAAGGCAAAGAACTGGGAAGCCGTCAACAGAATGAAAGCTGCTTATGCAAAGCAAAAAGAAGCAACCGTCGAAGAAGAAGAACCTCTGTTAGAATCTGTTCAAGTGCCACGTTAGTATTACTGGTCGTTGGCTTATTTAGTCATTCTCATTCGTTTTGCTTCTCCCCTCTTCTTTAAAAAAGCTATGGCTAACCTGGATAACGAAGAACCTCCGATAATTGAGGGTGGCTTTCGAAGAAACTGGCGGTGCCTGAAATTGGTGTGGTGGCGTGCATTACAGCTTTTGCTTGTTTACATGTTTGAGTACATTGTTTGCCCTGGAGCTGCTGATAAAGCCACGGCCGACCTAAAAGACTCCTCCAATTGGTTTGAGGCTAATGGCTTTGTCATCCTCAACTTTTGTTACCAGATTGGAGTACTCATTTCACGCAGCTCCCTTTCGCTTGTTAAAATTCGTCGCATTGAAATTCTCACCATTCTTCAGCTCTTGAACTTGGTTCTTTGGCTTTTTGAAGCTAAGGTAGGCGTAAAACCTGTTGTATTTTATCGTCAGTGTTGTGTTTTTCTTTTTGTTTTGTTTGCACAGAAAACGGCTGACCATTTTATAGTTCCTCTTTATGAATATCTGGGTACAATTTGTGAGTATGGTTTTCGTAGGCCTGTTGGGAGGTATGTACGCTAATGTATGTTTTCATTACTTTACTGACCTTATGCTGGTGTTCCAAAAGGTGCTATGTATGTGAACACATTCTATCTGTTGCTGAACGACCCCAAAATCCCCGAACAAGATAAAGAATTGTGTGTCAATTGGACTGCACTGGCGCAAACAGCAGGCATCACTTCGGCAAGTTTGTTCACATTATTTATGGACAACACTTTTCTTAAATAATTGTGTTTCCTATGAAACACATACTCTGTGGGGTAATAATAAAGAAGAGTACTACTTCATGCTCCCTCCTCTCCACCACTCGGCAGCACGATTTCGATTCCTGAAGAGAGAGAGAGAAGCGGAGAAGAGGGTTGGGGTGCGCCATGTGTGTTCAAATTGTGCTAAGGTAATATAGATCTATATTACCACAGCAGCAAATAAATGCAGCAAGAGCAGCAGCAGCAGCAGCAGCAGCAGCAGCAAGAACACACAGAAGAGGACCGAGCGGAAGAGCACCCCGCCTCTACCTCAACCACTGGTGGAAGCAGCCTGGCAAGCACCTCTTCACCACGCGGCTTTGAATGTAAGTGAAGGACTCTTGCACCTCCTCCTCCTCCTCCTCCTCCTCCTCCTCCTCCTCCTCCTCTCTCCTCCTCCTCCTCCTCCTCCCCTCCTCCTCCTCCTCCTCCTCCTCCTCCTCCTCCTCCTCCTCCTCCTCCTCCTCCTCTCCCTCTCTCTCCTCCTCCTTCCTACTCCCCCGCCTCCGCCATATAGCTAACCGCTGTTGCTGCCATGCCAAATAGTTTTGGACCACCCTGCTGATGTGCAAATACACGCCTGTACGCTCTTCTTTCTTTGCTCGAGCAACGTGCACATGCATGCAACACGAAAGCACCACTTCTCTCCATTAACTGATGTTGACTGATGGTTGATAAAAAAGGGGGACCCTCCCTCAAGGAGGCCTTCGAAGAGGCTGCCACTGCTATGTTTGCCTACATGACAGAACTCGAAACGGTTGAGATTCAAAACCAAGACTCTCCCTGCGTAGTCGAGGCTGAAGGTATGCTCTCTGCTCTGCTCCCTGCTTCATTTCTGGCTTCGATCATTAAGCCGCGGCCCCACCAAAAGGACATGACTTGGAATCGTTGTTATTTTCTTTTCTGGATGAGTTCTTGTTTGTATTTGCGTCGGAGTACCTGCTGAGCAAGCAAGTTACCATAGTGGAATGGGACAAGGAGAACTTTAGAATAAAGGCGGAAGGGTATGTATCAGAAGGCGCGCTCTCCTTTTATTGTTTACACGCCTAGCAAAGGAGCTTACCCGTTGCTGATGAGCAGGCGAGGAGAGGAATTTGACTTGAAAAAGCATCCACAAGGCACCGAAGTGAAGGTCAGTCTTTTGCAATGCCACCTGCGGTTCCTTTTTTTTCTTGCTTTTCTTCCCTCAGCTGACTTCTCTCTCTCTCTCTCTCTCTCTCTCTCTCTCTTCTCTCTCTCATGGAATACCTGGATGGGGACCAACTGAAGGCAATCACATACTCGGCAATGCAGGTGCTGGACCGGGAAGAGGAGGGCAAACCCTCTGAACTCTACGTCATTGTAGATATTTGAATAAGAGTCATTTCATATACGCCCATCCCTCCCCTGGTTATGAGTGGTTATGAGTGTGGTTGGTCAATCATACTCTCCGATAAAAATCGTATTTATTAGAGCAGCGCTGCTGCTGCTGCTGCTGCGGTTACTGTTGGTAGAGGTGAGGGTGGGGGTGATGGCGGTGGTTTGCGTGAGGCTGGCTAGAGTATGTGGAATAGCCATCCTCTCCATCATCGTCATCCATGAGCATGTCCATACGAATAAGCCCGCGTATGGCGGAGTAGACAATGCCCATGAAGGCAATTTGCACAGCTCCCGACACGAGCAGAGAAGAAAAGCCACGATAGAAACTGGAGGGGCCTTCCAGCCACATGCTGCGTGTACATTCGTAGAAGCCACCAGCCGCTTCTCCACTTGCATTTGGTCCTGTTGTTGCTGCCACTTGGAGGATGGTGTTGCTGCAACCATAGAGCTCCAATCGAGTACGAATGGAAGACAGCGGGAAAAGAAGAGCTCGTGTGATAAACAAGGAACAGGTGCGCAGCAAGATGTTCCGTGCGTTGATGTTGAGCTGCCGCACTTGCTCCGCCTTTCTGAGCTCTGCTTTAAGGGGAAAGGGAGTGAGTGGTTGGTTCTGTTGCTCGGCCTCTTGGCGCCGTGGTGCTATAAGTGGCAATATGAATCTACGGCAGAGCCACAGCACACCTTCGTTGAGGAGGAAAGATAGTAGGTTGTCAGCAGCGTGTACACCTACGCTGTTACGATAACGGATGTACGCAAAATCCAAATTTGCCCGCATGGTGGCCTCTGGCAGCGTTCCTTTGATCAAAAAGTATCGGTGGATGATGGAGAATGGGTGTGATAGCAGGGAGCAACCCACTGTGGCGAGGGAACGTGCCACTAACATCCCCTTTAGCGTGTGCAGTTGCTGTGGACGTCCTCTTCGCCTTCTGCCACTGTGCCGCTCTCTGCTGCCGTTGTTATCATTTATCTCGTCGCCCTGCTGTCGGTGAGGAACGGTTAGTTAGTGGAGGAAGAGAGAGAGAGAGAGAGAGAAGGGAGAGAGGGAGAGAGAGAGAGAGAGAGAGAGGGAAAGAGAGAGAGTGTGTGTGGGAACGCGACAAAGAGAGAGAGAGAGGAGAAGAGGCGGGAAGGGTAAGAGCCACTACCGGGGTGGAAGCCATATCTAAGAAAATGGAGGATACAACGCCGACCAGAGGGCCTTCCAGCAGCTGAAGTATGACGTAGTACTTGACTTCGGTCAGTCTGTCCATATAAGTAGAGGGGCGAGAGGGGCGGGCTGGGGAGTGAAAGAGGTGCTCCCACAAGGAGCGCGGTTCTTCCAGTGGGTCTTGCATTTTGAGCGTGATGGTGGCAAAGTAGCCGACAAACGGCTGCAGAGAGAGGAATGTCTGAACAGATTTCGCGGGAGAGCTCATCGTCGCAGAAGCTATCAGTGAGCAGTGGCCAAACAATCAGGAAAGTAGGGAGGGAGGAGGTAGGGCAATGGAGTGCGGCAGCAGGAGAGGGGGTGGGAGGGAGGGGTAGCGCCTGGTTCGGCTGTTTGCTTGCTTTTTTCGGGTGAAAACCTCGAAAGTGACTTCCTAATAGGATGGAAAGGGGGGACAGTCTATTAGGATAAAGGGCGACTTGTTGTTCCTTTGTCCTATGCCGCCAAAGCTTTACCCCCCCCTTCGGGCGCAGCAGCAGCAGCAGCAGCAGCATGGAGGAGGAAAGTAGCGCTATCCCCATGGAACAAAGGGTGGAGCTGCTGGAGGCACGTCTCCATGAAAAAGAGCAGCAAGTGGAGGCACTCACCCAGTTGGTGCAGCAGTTGGCCCTTCGCGTGGAGCGTTTGGAAAAGGAGCGCACACAGAGCGGCCCTCGCGCTCATCCTGCAAGTACGCGACCACTATCCCTCTACTCTTCTGTTGCTGCTCTTTATTCATTTGCCAAGTAGGAGCAAGTACTTACTTCTCTAGCAGCTCCTGCCTTACAAAAACCCAAAGCACTAGCCACAGCAGCAAGAGGAGGGTCAGGCGTCGGGGCCAATCCCCACCCACAGATAAAGCGGGAGACCGCAACGACAAACACCACCGCTAGCTCGGTTCGGCTGCCTTCGCGTAGGGCCAGCATGCCCACTTCCAACAAAAAGGGTGCTACTGTGCACAAAAAGACCCCCACAACTGCTGCTACTGCAACTGCCACTAGTAATGGTAGTGGTAGCGCTGCTCAGCCTCCAAAACAACCACAGCAGAAACCCTTACAGAAGAAAGCTTCCAGTGCTGCAGGCAGTAGTGGAAGCAGCCCAGGCCTCAAGGTAGTGGATGGGGAGGCTTTTCAGTATTGGCCATTGAAAGGAAAAGCCTACTATCCCTCTCATTATCAAGTACCACCACCTTCCAACAACGCGCCACCTTCCTCCGAACTCTCATTGCAATGGGTGTATGTTCTTCTCTTGCCCTCTCTTCCATGCAAACTCGAGTTCTCCTTCTCACATGCAGCGCTGGTGCTAATAATAACGCATAAACGATCAGGCATGGCTACCGTGGCTCTGATAGGGTTAATAACCTACAGTACCTCAATGACGAAGAGATCATTTACTTCACGGCAGCAACCTGCGTGATCCAAAACCTAGACAAGCATCAGCAGAGATTCTTTTCCCACCAGGACGATATTCTGTGGTGAGGCCTCTACCAACATATGCTCTTGCTCCTCTCGTTATTCCTGCTGTCCCTTCCACTCACACTACCTTCTCTGTGTATGTACTATGCGTAGCTTGGCGCTGCATCCTTCGAAAAAGATTGCAGCTACTGGAGAAGTGGGAAAGAATGGTCGCATTTGCATATGGAACACATCTGATATGCAACTCATTACCTGCATTGAAAATGCGGGAAGCGGCGGAGTCGAATGCCTTGCCTTCAGTCAAGGGGAACAAGGAGAAGAGGACAAAGATGCGAAGCGAAACGCGTGACAAAAGAGTAACGTAAAACAAACACATTAAACAGACCATAGCAGTGGCCTTTAACCCCCACTCGGCCAAAACGATAAGGTAACTATCTTCTTTGCTCATCCGTCCATTTTTTGCGTTTAGTACAAAGATGCAGCAAAACGTGACAAAAAGAGTAACGTAAAACAAACACATTAAACAGACCATAGCAGTGGCCTTTAACCCCCACCTCGCGAATCGGGTAAACGTCCCACCCCACAACGCTAAAAGTCCCACCCCTTCGGTAAACGTCCCACCCCTCAGGTAATTTACCCACCCTAATATGTATTTATAACAACCTATTTTTTTTGTGCTATTTTGCCACCAAAGCGTGCGCTGGCCATTATTTTAGAGAGTGGAGAAAAGGGATCAGAAAAATCAAAAATTTATTTTTTAGGGGGCTTTTTTTTTTCGTTTTGTTCTTTTGGCCAGTCTTTTCTTTGTCACGCTGGGCACCTTTTCTTCGTTCTGTTCTTTTTTTTTGAGGAGAGAGGAGCTTCACGACCTGTGTTTTCTGGTACCGTGGGTTGGGCTTCAGTTGTCGTTTTGGAGAGAGAGGCTTCCTTTTGTCCACTCGGGGATCCTGGTAGTTCACCACGGGTGCGACGCCATAGATCTCTTCCGTTTTACAGTTCTTTTGCCATTGAGAGGTACGCTTTGCTTTGCACTCTTCAAAAATGACAAAAATCAACTTCAGAAAAAGAATCTGCTTGATACAAAAAGTGACAAACATACCACTTTGGGTTTTTGTTTTTTGATTTTGTTGTTTTTTTGGTGCAGCCGCCGCCACCGCCGCTGCCTTTTTCTTTGTTGTTTCAGGTTTTGTTAAATTTGATTGAAAGGTACGTTCGGTTTCTGGTGTTTGTGTGAGGTGTTAGCTAAAAGTAGGAAAGGAGGGAGAGATTTTGTTTAAAAAAAAGAGATACTAACTTAATTCAAGCAATCATTCTTCTGTGAGTCGCAGGTTGGTTGCTACTTTCGGCCTCTTTGTTGTATTGCGCGGCCTCCCAGGTGATGACTTCCCTGTAGCATATGCGATTGCTTGTTCTGCTTCTTCCTTGCTAGAGTACTCGATTTTTGGCTCCACTGGATGTTGATGCTTTGTTCCTTGATTTTTGTTTGCATTCAGTTTGTCTTTCTCCTTTTCCTTCTCCTCCTCCTCCTTCTCCTCCTTCTCCTCCTTCTCTTCTTTCTTATTGTTGTGTTCTTCTCCTTCAGAAGTTTCTTCCTCAAGATCTCCGCCGTCGTCCTCACCAAGTTCATCCATCGATGGCTCCTCCAACAGTAGCAGCGCCTGCTGTTCCTCGTCCTGTTCATCTCCCTCCTCTCCTTCCACATCTTCATCATCAAGGGTAACAGGCGCTACACGTTGCTCCAGGGAGTCAGTATCATCTGCTTCAACGATGTCATCTTCAACTATTCTTGCCACTTGGGAGGTGCTGCTGTTGGTGCGTCTTGTTTGTCTTTTCAGCCCAAGCTCTAAAAGGTTCTGATCTGAAAATGTTTTCTGTAGATGAGCAGCAAGTCCAAAAACGTGTTTGCACCTCCTACCATAATACCGAAAGTAAGGACAGGTGCATGAAGGCAATTCTATAGTCACGTCGTACTCATTCCATTTGAAAACGCCGTCAGCAAGCTCTACAAAATGTGCGTTCAATCCTTCTTCTACCTCTTTTTCCTCTCTGTCGTTGTTGTTGTCATCGTTTTTGCTGCCATTCTCTATTTCTTCTTTTTCTTTCTGTTTCTCACTCTGTTGGTGCTGTGCCAGCCGCAATCCCTCTTGATATCTCCTCCAAAGCCGGCAAACACCAAGGCTTGGGCGTTGCTGTAGTACATCGATGCGGTTTAGCTCCACATTGTAGCGGCGAAACACATTGTCTGCTAGCGTTAAGACCAAGTTGTGATCCCCTTTGGTGCCTTTGCAGTGGAAATCACGAAGAATGCTACGAAAGATCGTCTCTGTTGCATTGTTGGTATTCCACAAGCCCTCTCGGTACCCAGGACGATCAATGCTTTTCCACGTTGATGCCCATGGAGGAGAAAGCCAGTTCTTGTCAAAGTACTGCCAAAAACGGGTAATCCTCTTTTTTTGGCAATAGTTCTTCAACACTTTTGTTGCTTCTTCCTCTGCATCTTCTGTCATGGCATGTTGCAGTCTTTTTAACAAACCCAATACACTTCCATCATCCTTCCCTTGTTGTTTGGTATTATTGTTAGTTTCTACTTGTATGAGCAACAACGAGAGGGAGAGAGCAGATGCATGAAAGAGAGAGAACAAACCATACTGCGCAACTTTTTTTCTCCACAGTTGTTGTGCATGAAAGTCACACAACACCACCTGAAAGCCAGCACTTGTCGCCCCGTTACGCTCCACCTTGTCTTTGTCGATCATTACGAAGGGTTGCCACGTAGGTTTTGGGGAGTAGATCGTTGTCGTCTGTGTCTCAAAAAAGTGACGAACAGACGAAAGGAAAAAGCGCACAACTGCTGCTCGTTCCTTGCTAGCAACAGCGAAGGCAACAGGCCAGCTCCGTCCCAAGTCATCTTGCACCACCAGTGCCCAAACGGGGGGATGTGACTTGGATAGCTTGTAGATGCTGTCCAGGCCGACTACATCCTTACCCCATCGCTGAAGCACAGTGACTGCATAAGGCGCGATCAGAAAAATCATCCATGGCCGACGGGCCGCCGTGCGATCAAGGATGTACGTTTCACGGCTCTCCAAAGGTGGGAAAAGGATAGTAGAAGCCAGTTCTGGCCGATTCAAGGCCTCTTGGAGGGCTTCTGCTCTGGTTTGCCCTTTCTTGCCGATTCGCAGTTTTTTCCTTCCGTTGTGGATTACAGTGGCAATCTCCTGCACAGTGGGTACATCCCGAGCATCCTTGACCAGCTCACAAGCGCCCCCCAGCAACATTCGTTGCAGCTCGTGCGCCGTCATTGCTCCTCCTCTCCCATTCATTCCGTCTTCTTTTGTTCCTTGCCCATCCATCTGGCGGAGCCACTGCCGAAGCGCAGGTGTCATAGGCAAAGCGGAAGGCGCGCAAAACCCAGGTCCGTGGCTTTGGGCTTCCTTCTGGATGTAGATGTAGGCAGTGTTTAGCTCATCTCTAAACACCACCCAACGGCTTTGTACTTCACAGTCCTTTAGTTTTTTGTTCTTCTTTCCTCTTGCAGGAGGAGCACAGGCAAAGCCGCCAGAGCAGTGAAGATTCTCGCTGAGTGCAACCTCAAGGACCCCATTCTTCACCTTCTTGACTTTAGGCGCCACCAACACTTTCACTCCTTCAAGGGTGGTCCGCGGATTACTAAGCACCTTCACTCCTGTTCGCTTTGTAAGCCCACGAGTTGATCTCCATTGGACTCGATAAAAGGTCGGAGCATCCTCTCCACCATTGTACAACCGTGAAAGCTGCTGCAATGGAACCTTTCGTTCAAAAATCCACCCGTAAATCTCGGCAAATATTTTTTTCTTCGCTTCCATAATGAGAAAAAAAAAAAGGAAAAAACAAAAAGCCAAACAAACAAAAAAGGTGTGTGATGGTTGTGTGTAGCTGTTTCTAGTTGAAAGAAAAAAGTTAAAGAAGAAGACCTTGTTACAACCCAAGAAAAAGTAACGGTAACGTTATTGAAAAAAAAGGCGGGAACAAAAAGAAAAGTATGGCGGGCAAGAATGGTGAGAGGAATAACCGTTGACCAAGGATACAGCATGCTTTCAATTCCTGACAGTTTCTTTTACAACGGTTATTCCTCTCGCCAAGCAAAGAGAAACACAGTAGCAATGTAACGATAGAGTTACTCATAATTCATGTCACCCTAATAGGTTGGGACTTTTACCTGAGGGGTGGAATTTTTATCGGTGGGGTGGGAAGTTTATGGTCGTGGGGTGGGATATCTACCATTTTTGCCTCCCCTCCTGTTCTTCTTGTTCTTGTTCTTGTTCTTGTTCTTGTTCTTGTTCTTGTTCTTGTTCTTGTTCTTGTTCTTGTTCTTGTTCTTGTTCTTGTTCTTGTTCTTCTTCTCCTCCTCCTCCTCCTCCTCCTTTTCTTTCTTGCATAGTTTCAGTGACCAGCCAAACCTTTGCGTAAACTAACGTTGGCTGGCATGCAGGAGAGCTCCATGTGGTTCACTCTATGCGCTTACCTGGTGGTGCGGTACTCCCGCTCCCCAACGGTGGATGCCTTCTTCGGCACCGCCTTCTTCTTCGCCAAAGTGGCCACGCTGGTGGTGCTCGCCCTCTGCGACTGGCGGTTTGGCGCTTGGTACGCCCTCGTAATCACTGGTATGAAAGCAATGAATGGAAGGAGAGTGAGAGGACGAGAGAAGCGAGAGAAAGAGAAGGAGAGAATGAGAGTGAAGCAGAGAAGGAGAGAACGACAGAATGAGAAGGAGAGAAGCAGAGAGACAGAGAAGCAAGAGAGAATATTAACAGTGGTTTTTTTCTTTGGGACGTCCTACCGACCACCCTGCAGCGATGTGGATAGCGTTTCCGCAGAAGGAGTATGAAGGGCCGGAGGACATTACCCACCTGAACCACATCTCGTTCGAACAGCACGTCCGCGGGCGAAGAGGAACCAACAATGCTTGGCTCGTTGAGTTTTATGCCTCTTGGTCCCCTCCATGCATTCAGTTCGCTCCTCTCTTTGCTGAACTTTCTTTAGAGTAATTCTCTTCTTCTTTCTTCCTTCTTCCTTCCTTCTCGCTTATTTCTTCTCCGTTCTTGCCTCTTCTGTCTTCTTTCTCACAACAAACAAAACACCAAAAGATACACATCAGAGCATCTACGGTTCGGCAAGGCGGACGCGGGCCGATGGGAGGACCTCAGCCTGGAGTTTGGCATCTCCACCAGCAGCGCCTCCAAGCAACTGCCAACCCTCATCCTCTTCGAGAACGGGAAGGAAGTGGCCAGGCTGCCCCCCATTGGCAGCGACGACAGCTTCAGTGTCAACAAGCAAGCTCCCTCCACGATGAGCAAGAAGGACATCGCGAGGTACTTTCAGCTGGACATTCTCAAAGAGGGTGCTCATCGTACCTCCTCCTCTGCGTCTTCTTCTTCTTCTTCTTCTTCTTCTTCTTCTTCTTCTTCTTCTTCTTCTTCTTCTTCTGTTCATGCTACTTCAGCTTCTTCAGCGGGAGCTTCCTCCTCCTCCTCCAAGAGGAGAAGAGGTAAAGAAAAATAAACAAACATTATTTAAAAGAGAGAGAGAGAGAGAGAGATGAGAAGAGGACCTCTCCTCCTGCACCGCCACTCTTCTTGCTCGAGTGCCTCCCTAACCTCCTCGTGGAGGAGGCGCTTTAGCTCTAGCTCCCCTACGCCAGCCACTGCGAGCGGTGGTGGTGGAGGCCCCTCCGCAGCGTCCTCCTCTTGGAGGGGAAGATGGGAGATGGCGGGTCAGCGGTGGTGGCTGCCGCGCCAGGTTTTGCCCTCTCCTCTTTGCCCTCCTTCTCGTCGTCGCTCCTCGCCACTGCTTCTCCCAGCCACGAGGTGGGGAGAAGCAGAGGCAAGGCGTGAGCGGTGCACACGGACCTCCTCCCAGGAGAAGGGATCACTCGCCAAACCTACCCAAGGACATGAGGATGGAACGGCAGAGGAGGAGGAGGAGGATGGAGGGGGTCAAGCCCTTGACGTCCACGACAGGCAACAGCTGCTGGCGGTCTACAAGCAGTTGGCCATGGAGGATGAAGCAGAGGGAGAAGAAGGGCAGAAGAAGATCGCGGAGGCTCAATTCCGGCTGGCTTGTCTTCTTTGTTTGCAAACAGGCTCCGCTGGAGAAGCGGGAGAAGAAGAAGGAGAAGGTGGCCTCAGTCGTTTGCTGGTGGAAGCAGCTGCAACAGCCGCCGCCGAGGACGAGCAACAACAGCAGCAGCCACAACGGCAAAAGGGAAGCGGAAGTGGAAGCGGCCCTCTGCTGGACTTGGCCTCGCTCGACTTTGTCCTCGGAGAGGGCTACGTCCTGCCCAAACCCGGCAAGGACGAGGAGGGGCGCACACGCATTACCAACTGGAAGCAGTGGCTCAAGGCGGAGCGGGCCAGGCTGAAGAAAGCCGAGCTGCTGCGTAGAAAAAGGGAGCTGGCGAGCCACACGGATGAAGCCTCTCCCTCTTCCTCTTCTTCTTCCACCGATGCAGACGCGAGCAAAGGGATGGCGGCAGACTACGGCCAAGCCTTGCATTGGTTCCTTAAAAGCGCGGAGCAAGGACATCCTTTAGCCCAATACTTTGTGAGGCTCTTCTCCCTTCTCTCTCTCTCTCTCTCTCTCTCTTTCTCGCTCTCTCTCTCTCGCTCTCTCTCTCTCTCTCTCTCTCTCTCTCTCTTCTATGCATGTATCTCTGTTGCATGACTGATGAACGGTGCAGGTGGCGATGATGTACTTTAAAGGGTTAGGAACACAGCAAGATAGGCAGCAAGGTCTGTTGTGGTTGCAGCGTTCTGCGGACTCTGGAAATTCTATGAGGCACTTCTCTCTCTCTCTCTCTCTCTCTCTCTCTCCCGCATTGGCACTTTCACTCATGGCCTCTTTCTCTTTCAACGCAACAGTTGCTTTGACTTGGGACAGATGTTATATGAGGGAAGTGATGATGATCTTCCCAGGCAAGACCTCACCAAAGCCAATCATTACTTCCTTCGCTCAGCTGACCTTGGTAATGCCAATGCCCAATATTGGATCGGTACCCGTCCTCTATATACACGTTTATCAGTTGCAAACTAGTTTGCTCAGACAGAAGCATTGAGAACAGGGTATTGCTTGCATCAGGGCTGCAATGGACTAGAGCGGGACGTTGAGAAAGCGCTAGCGTACTTAGAGAAGGCAGCCTACACAGGCCACAGCGGAGCTCTTTACTACCTTGCCATGATGTACAAGACAGGTGATGGGATTACTCCCGATATAAAGGTATGTAAGGCCTTTTCGATGAATTGCAGAGGTATAACATGGACTTGTCATTCAGCGTGCGATAACGTATTTGGAGGAAGGAGCAAAACTGGAAGATGTTCAAATCATTCATTGCTTGGGCGATATTTATTTTAATGGCGAAGATGGCGTTGAGGTGGACTATCCTAAAGCATTGGAGTATTACCGGAAGGTAAAACAGCAACCCCATTTTAATCTCTCGTTACCGTTGCACTTGTTCAGACAATTTCTGTCGGTGTTGTTCATTAGGCAGGGGAACTTGGCAGTGCTGATTCGCTGTGTAACTTGGTATTATCCTATATCTAACACTACCTTGCATGAAGAAGCTTACAAGACGAAACAACACATTCAGGGCTCAATGTATTTCAGAGGATTGGGATGCCTTCCAAACGACCAGAAAGCATTTTACAGTTATCAAGCCGCCGCTTCCATGGTTTGGAAGAGCTTCCTACCTTTTTGGCTTACCACTATGCCTTTCTAACATGTTTCTCTCTCTCCCCCTCTCTCCCTTACTCTTCCACCCTCTCTTTCTCTCTCTCTCTCTCTCTCTTTCTCTCTCTCTCTCTCTACAATAGGGACATCCACAAGCTTGTAAAAATCTGGCCTATATGTATGAACATGGTAGAGGCTGTGTCAAGTCCGAGCATAACGCGAAGTACTTCACCAATTTGGCCGAACAGCTGGCAACAGCTTCCCAGCACGCTTGTGGGTCATAAGGACTCATCGAGCAAAGCAGAAGATCATGCGTAACCACTGCGTCCCTCTCTTTTCGCTTGGTATAGTCTATTCTGGTAAATATTTGCAATATATTTTGTTGTGTCTGTTGGAGTTGCTCACGATACCAAAGAACAATAAACAAGACGCAGTAAACTAACACAACAATGGAGCCCTTGTCAGCGAAGAAGTGTACAAACAAAGCTAACCGAGTTGCTTTCTAAACGAACCAAGCCAGGTCCTTCATCGCCTCCTACAGGCACGGTCGAACCAGAAGTAGTTGAACTGTTCACACAGTAGTTGAACAAAGCTTTATCCTGTTGGAAGGACTGTGCCGAGAAGCTTTCCGAGGTGCCGGACGAGTCTTTCCAATGCTGTGCTACAGTCGCCTTATTGGAGCATGCGAGAGTACGGATGAGCAACGATGGCACGCTGTGGCTCAACATCGGAGATACCTACACAAGCGGCAACCGAGCCTCCAGAGCGACTGATTCTCTCGCGTGTTGGATGTACCTTTTGTGGTACCGGAACCGTAGGAGCAACCGTTTTTTCTCACGGAGAACATTGGTTGCCGGAGTCCAACCGGAGCTTGTTTTTTTTTTCTTTTTCTAAAAGGGGGGTGAGGCGTCCAACCGCGAGGGCAAGACACCAAGGTGCAAAAATAGCGAATAGTGAAAACACATTAGCGAGCTCAAAACACGCCGATCTTTAGTAAAAGGCGAAAAATCGATACGTTCTGTTCTGAGTTCTGTGTTGGAGATTGATGTTGTTCTGCAGCCCCTTTTATATGCGAAAGGGAGAGGTCTTTGAGTTATGGTATTCTCTTCTCGGCGAGTTCCGAGCTTTTTCCTCCTTGTCGACAAAAAAGCCAGCTTGGTGTCGTTTCGAACAACAAGCCAAACTAATGGATAATGAAAATATATATTATTTAATGGAAATATAATGTACAAGGGGGTTGAATTGTTATATTCAAAAATAAAAGAGGGAAGAACAGAAAGCGGAAGAGGATTTTTTTTTTTTGTCTAATGGCTTAGTTGCGCACAGCTAACCGTGCTTTCTTTTTTCGTTGATCGACCTGTGACTCTCCTCCAGGGATGGATTCCTTGCCCTTCAGCTTGGGAGTGGAACGAGTCACTCTCGATGTTCCATCCACAAACTTGGTCTTGAACACAACGTTAGCGTTCTTCCACATTCCTGATAAATACAAAAGAATAAGTCAATAATGGCCAACAGAAGCAAAAAGGGGAAAACGTCGTCTGACCTTGCTTCAAGCTGACAATGACGAATTGAGAAAACCTAAAGTGAGTCCGAAGCATCTGACCAATGTTTTCCGTGTGTGACAAGTCCAACGCAGCATCAATCTCATCAAGAATGTACATCGGAGCCGGTTTAAACAGGAGCAGCGACAGAATGAGAGAAAGAGCCAGCAAAGACTTTTGACCTCCGCTTAGCTCTGTCAGATTCTTCCAAACGCCACCAAACGCAACTCTCATCCTCAAACCATCCATCACCGTTTGGCCTATTTAATGGTAAAAAGAAAAAAACGAAGCCCTTGGTGAGAAAGATGGCAAAAGAGTGAAACAGAATACAACACTATAAATAAATACCTTCAGGAGGTTCCAGGCGAGCTTCACTGCCTTTGAGCAACGTGGAGAATATGGCTCCAAAGTCTTTGTTCACCTTTGTCCACGTTTTCTCCAAGGCTTCGATCTTTTTGGTGTCGAGCTCCTCGATGACCTCCATTAACTTTTTCTTGTCCTTTTCTATCTGTGCCTTCTTCTTTGTGAGCTCGGTGTACTCCTCTTCAGCCTTTTCGTACATGTTCATGACTTTGGTGTTAAGCCTCTTCTTTAGCGAGTCCTGCTGCTCATCCAATTCGGCGAGACGTCTTTGCGCTACATCGGGGTCCCGAGCCTTGAAATCAAAGTCGGTGCCTGGCTGTCCAAAGAACCGCTTCTCCTTGTTGATGAAGGTGTGTTTTTGCTCCATGTGTTTCTGCGATAGCAGCAATGTTAGAAGGAGAGAGAGAGAGAGAGAGAGAGAGAGAGAGAATGACAACTTACCACATACTTCTCAGCATCCACACGGTCTTTGTGGAACCTCTTGATGGAGTGAGTGATCTTCTTCAATTCGATGTCCACCTCAATTCCTCGCTGCGATACTTCATCCCTCTCCCTGATGAGATCAGCAATGGCTCCATCCGTGCTCATCAACTTTTCCTTCTTTTTCTGCAACAGGCTCTTCTTCGACTCGTAGTTTTCGTTCTTCTGCTTGACCTGCTCCTCCAAACGAGCAAGTTCCTTATCCATCTTGCCAAGCACTACTTTCTCCATCTCCGCAACACGCTCCAGCAGGGAATCTCGCTCCTCCTTCACTCCTTCCATCTCCAACCGGATCCGTTCCATGTTCTGCTGCTGCGTCTTTGTGGCCAGCACTGCTTCCTGCAGCTTCACCTTGGTCTCATTCATCTTACGTTCGATCCTCTTCATCTCCATTTTTTCGTTTCCTTTGCCGCCAGCCTCCATCTCTTTGATTTGGCCTTCAATCTTGGTGATCCTCTTGCCTAGGTCCGAGTTGTTGACTTTGGCCTTCTCCAACTCTTCCTCGTTTTGGCGTTGCTTCTCTTCAGTCTCTCGAATCTCCTCCATAAGGGCGTGATGCGTTCCTCTCTCCATCCTTCCTTCCAACAGCTCGAGTGAGTGCTTCTTAAGCTCTAACTCCTGCTTTAGCTTCCGGTATTTCTGGGCGAGGGTCCTGGACTCCTCAAACTTGTTCTCGATCTGTCGGAGCTCCTCCTCGTGGGCTTCTAGCTTCTGGCGAGCATCGTTGAGCCTTTGTAGAGCGGCGAGAACGCTGCCTCCTTTGCTGCGGGAACCACCGGTTAAAGTACCACGTGGATCATACTCATCTCCTTCAATCGTTACGGATCGAGTGCGGATATCCTTGTTGAACGTTACAGTCTTTGCCGATTGGGCATCTTAGTAAAGACAAGAGAGAATGAGCACGCGGTAAATCAGCCAAAGTTTTGAAAAAAACGACAAAACAGGGAGGCAACAAACCTTTACAAACCAAAGCACCACCAAAGACATAACGCATGGCAGCATCGACCTCATCGTCATAGCCAACAAGCTCCAAAGCATGAACCACGTTGGTGGGGCCTACCAGCTGCTTCGCTTTCTGGATGACTTGTGGGGTAATGCTGCGATGAGCAATCTTGTTCAAAGGAATGATGGTCACTCTGCGCTTGAGACGGCCATGCTGTAGCAGCTCCTTGCCAGTCACTTCTGTATCCACGACCACGTTGTAAAGCCTTCCACCAGCCACTACCTCCAAAGCAGTGGCTGTGGTGGCATCCTTCAGCGTGATTAGGTTGGCCACCAAGCCCTTCACCTTTGTCCTGTCAAAGTTCTTGCTGGGGCTTGTGTATTGGAATTCAAGCGCGGCGAGCCTTGCCGAGAGCTGGTCCACGTTATCTCTTGCCTCCACAATGGAACTCTCTGCAGCTGCCTTGGCCTATTCAAAACGAGTAAGATATTTATGTCTTTTGCAAAAAGGAGAGAGAGAGAGAGAGAGAGAGAGAGAGAGAGAGAGAGAGAGAGTACTTGATGGAGCTCTTTCTCTATTTGGTCGTCGTAACCAAGCTTTGCAATCTCCTTTTCCACAGCAGCGCACTGCGCTTTGGCATCTTCCGCCTCAGCTTGCATGGCCTCGAACTCACCGCCCAGCTCAGCGAGCTGCTTCTTCTTTTTGGCCAACTCGCGGGTAAGATGATCTCTCTTGAGCTGGCCGCTCTTGAGAAGCGTCTCGCACTCGCTGAACATCCTCTTGGCATCCATGAGCTGGTCGGCCAAAGTCTTGCCTCCACCTTCCTCTGCGTTGGCGGCAAGACTGGCGTTATTGGCGGTGTAGGCTGTTTGAAAGGCGGTATAGGCGTTGGATAGCTTCTTGGTCTGTTCTTCCATGGTTTCGGCCTCCTTTTGCTCCTTGGCAAGCCGCTCAGCGAGCCCCTCTAACGAAGCCTCTAGCTCCTTGATCTGCTTCTCCAGTTCTGCTTTTTGTTTGGTCTCGCTGCTGTGAGAGTCTTTTTTGTTTTTGAGGATGGCATGCACCTCCACCAGCTCTTTGGAGAGGTCGTTGACTTCTTTCTCGAGGTGCGCAAACTCGGCCTTCATCTTTTTCTCCTTCTTCTTGGAGAGGTTCTCGATTTGGGCCTTGAGCTCGGTGAGACGATCCAGGCAGCCGTTTTTCTCTTCCTTGAGGTCCTGTTCTGTGCGTTCCATGGCCCTAAGCTCGTCCTCGGAGCGTTGAAGGGTGTTCTGGGCTTGTGTGTAACTCCAGGCGATGACGAACCGGGAGAGCTGCTCCCTCTCGTTCTTGTTGTTGATCCAGGACATATAAGTGTCTCTGTCCTTCCTCAGCTTCTCCATCGTGGGGATGATCTCCTCGTTCAAGACGGACTGCATCTGCTCCAGCTTCTTGTCCTTCTTGGCGATGGTGCGCAGGGCGCTCTGCTTCTTGGTCTCGAACATGCGCGTGCCGGCCGCCTCCTCGATCATGGAGAGGATCTCAGGAGGTTTCATGTGGAGGACCTGCATGATCTTGCCTTGCATGATGAGGAAATGGGGGTTGTTGACGTTGAGCTGCACCGAGTGAAACAGGTTTTGCACGGTGTTGGCCTGCGCCGTGTGGCCGTTGATGAGGTACTTGTTGCGGCCGCCGATGACGACCTGCCGGGTGACCGTGATGGTGCTGTGTTGCTCCCAGCCGACGGGGCTCTGTTTGGGGTCTTCGTTGTTCCATACGATGGTCACGCTGGCTTTGGTCACTCCCGCTTGTCCTTGCTTGTACACCAGTTGCTGCAGATTGCTCACTCGAACCTAAAACAGATTATGATGGCAAAGAGTGTAAGGAGAGAGAAGGAACGAACAATGAAGAGAGGAACGATCTTTGAAAACAAACCTGGCTTAAGTTTGTGATGCCAAGAACGAAGCATATGGCGTCGAGAATGTTCGACTTGCCCGTTCCATTCAAACCGGTGATGGCGTTGAACGACCGATCGAAACCCGAGATCACTTCCCGACTGGCATACGACTTGAACCCTTCTATGATCACCTCCTTGATCCACATTGTTTTTTTTTCCCCGCCCCCTCCCTATATTTTTATAATCCAAAGAAGAAGAAGCAGCAGAAGAAGAGGGAGAAAAAAAATTCTTTCTTTTTACAATTTTTCTTTTTCTTTTTTTTCTTTTTTTTTTTTGGCTTCGTTTTCCCGCCAAAATTTTTTGGCGGGAAACGAGAGGTGCGTATCCCCCAATCTAACCGGATCTTCCGTCGACCTGATGTCTACAATAAAAAGAACGCAAAAACAGCGCGGCAAAGGATAAACGAAGATGAACTGCAGCAGCGTAGCCGCTCTTCGAGGGATGGCGGCCAGGAACGGTGGCATTGGTTTCGGTCCTTCTGCGTCCAACAAGGGCGGGCTGCGTGGGTGTTCTTATTATGGTGGTGGTGGTGGTGGTGGTGGTGGTGGTGGTGGCGGCTTTGGCGGGCAGGAGGAGCAGCCCTTTCTCAGCAACAGCAACCAGGTGTAGCGCGTTCAGCGTTCACCCCGTTCGATGCTACGCCCCACCGCCACCTCCACCCGAGAAGGAAGAGCTGGAGAACAAGCAGAAAGGGGGCAAAATCTCTCGTCAAGAAGCATCACACATCAAAGGATTCAAAGGCTCGTACGTATTTTTGTGTTAAACAGGCGCTACAGCTTTCATCAGTGTGGTTTTTCGTTCATCCAATCCTTCTTGCACCTTTTGCTGTGTTGTTTGCTTGTTTGTTGAGTACTCATCATCCTTAAAATAGATCAACCCGATGGCTGAAGAGGCAGTTCACGGACCCTTACGTGAAGAAAGCGCAGGAGAGCAGCCTTGCCTCTCGTGCCGCCTTCAAGCTGGAGCAGATCAACGAGAAGCACAAGTTCCTCACGCCGGGCAAGAGCGTGCTGGACCTAGGTGCCTGCCCTGGTGGATGGAGCCAGATCGCCGCTCGTCATGTGTTGCACGACGCGTCCACGGAGAGCGACAAGAGCAAGAAGGGCGTCGTCCTTAGCGTCGATCTCCAACGTACGCGTCCACTCTAGAGAACAAAAACACAACCAACACTCACCGATAGTCTTTTGTGCTTCCCATCATGGCCGCAGCGATGGACAACGTTGGCAGTGAGTTTCTGCAGCTGGATATCATGGATGAAAAGGCATTGGACCAGGTCAGAGAGGCCCTCAGGCGCAACGGAAGGGAGGATGGCACGGTGGACGTTGTTCTTTCCGACATGAGCCCAAAGATTAGTGGTATTGTTGAATTCGTTCTCTTCGTCGCTTTCTTTCACCTTCTGTTTTTCTTCTCGTTTCTTCTTTCTTATGTCGGACGTAAAACCATGCAGGAAGCAAGACGACAGATCACCTTCGTATCATGGTAACCCTTTCCTCCTCCTTTCCTTCCTTGCCGTTTCTTTCTTTTCTGGTGGCCCTCTTTTGATAGCGCAAACAAACTCATAACAGGGGCTCGCAGAGGAGGCGTTGCGGTTCGGCGAGGAACTATTGAAGGATGGAGGCGTGTTCGTGGTGAAGGTGCTGCAGGGGGAGAACCTGCCCCGCTTCGTCCGTCGCCTGGAGAGCCGCTTCGGCAAAGTCCTCTCCGTCAAGCCCGATGCCTCTCGCAAGGACAGCAGAGAAATGTATTACTTTGCCAAAGACTTTCATCGTTCTCCAGCTCCTCCGGCTCCTTCTTCTGCTGCTCCTCCAGAAGAACAAGCCAAGTGATTGGATTGAAGAGATGAGGGGTGATGAGATGAAAAAGAGAAAAAACAAGCGTTGTTGTTAGAGTGAAACAAGATCTTCTACAAAGGAGAGAGTGAGCGAATAAATAAGTTTGGGGGTGGTGGTGCAATCGTGATGGAGCGGCCGCGCAAAAGGGCAGTGCGGGCAGGCAAAAAGGAAGGAGGGGGAAAAAAAAACAGAGCTTGGAAGAGAGAATCACTCCAGCTTTCCGGTTTTGAGGGCCTCCTCTAGGCACTCCTTCGCTCGTACCACTTTTGATTGAAGATAAAAAGAACCGCCCTTGCTGGGATCGTTGACTTGAAACAAGCGTTCATATCGCTGCGATTAGTTCTGTTAGCGGCAGCTGAAAAGGGGAGCAAAGAGGAAAAGAAGGCAGGCACATACTTTGGAGATCTCCTCCAGCGTTGGTTTCTTGGAAAGGCCCAAAATCTTAAGCGCTTCTCCTGGTGTCAATTTGTTCGCCCGCTCCACGTTTTGCGCAGCCTCTAGCAAAAAGAGAGAGCCATCAATAAATCAATTAAAAAAAAAGCTCCTTCCTGGAGGGGCGGAAAAAAACACAGCAAACTTACTTATGCTGGCCTGCCGCCACGCATCGATGAAAGCCCGACCGAGGACGGAACCTCCGGCAAGGATGACGTTGATGATGATTCGTGGGAGCTATTCGATAAGAAGGAAGGGAAAAACCGGGTTGGTGCCCACAACAACAACATAACGCAGAACTCAAGACCAAGTGGAAGGGGAGGGGGGCAGTTTGTGCGGACGTACCATTATTGTGCGGAACTTGGGGGGCCCTTGGTGAGAAGGTAAGCAGTGTTTGTTTGTCCTTCTTTTTTGTTTTCTCAATAGTGCACTTGCTTGCTTTCTTGGAAATCGACTGCTCCTCGAAATTTCACCAATCCGACGGAAGGTGAAGCAGGTCGGTAGATTCATGACGACATGATGCGATGATCAAAAGGTGACTGAGTTCAACAAACAGTAAATCTATTATTATTAGAAACTGTTTGGTTGTAAAAGAGTAAGGAAACAAGTGTGTTTGTGTGTATTCTAGTCCCAGTTTGTTTTTGTTGAAAGAGGAGTATTTATAGTCTCAAGACTTATCAAGTTAAATCCATCCTGGACTTTCAACTCTTTTATTCCTAAGGTTTGATTCAACCAACAAGCAAACTAAGAAAGAAAAGAGACTTAAGAATTGAGAAATCAAGAGATCACTTTTCAACTTTAAGTTCCAGGGAAAATGAAACAAGATTTTCAGAATAACTTAGTATTAACATATAACATTTATAAACACCAATGTGTTGAATAAAAAAAGACCTTTTTCAATAAATATATGTTGAAAAACCAACCATTTCTTTCATTATGACTTCTTGTTAACACTCTCTCCAATATCTCCAATTTTTCTCACCCTTTTTATTTTCTCCTTTTCCTTCTAACACATTCATAGCATACACTTTGGTTTACACCTCTTTTTTTATGAATAAACCCAGAGTTGCTTATGTGCCATCCCTTTCTTGATTTGCAAGGTTATTCCCCATCAACAAATAAAAGAAAGAAAAATATATAAGAATAGGAAAAAAAGTATTTTTTGTTTTATTTTTGTTATACCACTTTCCCATAATACCTATCCCTATCTCTCCTTGTATATATATTTCTTCTTATCATTCTATTAAAGGTCTTTTCCCTACGTCCATTGAGTTGGTGTCCGTTAGGTTGTTTCCCTACCAGCCTTATCACATTTTGAAGGTCATTTTTCTATGCTTATTAAGTTGATATCAACTTGAATGAGATTGTTGCTGTATTAGCCTTATTATAAAAGTAAAGAACTTAAGTAATAATGGAGTACCTTGTGTTGTATTATAAATTGTCCTAAAGGACATTTTTGTTATGAATTTATAATATGAAAGTGAATTTTAAAGAAAGAACTGTTAGGTTAGTTTTTATAGAGTATTATTTTGGTAATCATATTTACTTTTTTTTTTTTTCAATATCTTTTATTTCTAATGTCACTTTATTTTTTTTAACTCGTTTTCTTATGTTAACAACATAAACAAACCAAGTTGTTGAAATAAACCCTGTAAACCAAAAAAAACAAATAAAAAACCGTCAAAAAGTTTTACCCTTTTTCAATTCACTGTAATTTTCCTTTTTATGCCCTAATCAAAATCAAAAAAAGCAAACACTGCCAGTAGTGCCCACCAAAAAATAAAAGGGGGAAAAGAAGAACTTTTTTTTTTGTGTGTGTGCTCCCCTTACCGCCAAGGTAGCTCATGGTTTCGACACGACTTTCAAGGTAGATCACGCCACCATTTTTTTTCTGTTATTTTTTTTTTTCCTGCACACAACAAAAAAAAAACTTTGCGCACTTCACGCTCCCCCTTTCGGCTGCACACTGCAGCACCACCCCGCCTCTGTGTATACCACCTGAGGGGTGTTTTTTGATCCCTTAGGTTTTTTTTTGGTTCAACATTCGTTTTGACTTTTTTTTTAAAAAAAAATGAAAAACAAAATGGATAGGCTTGCGACGATACATGGAAATGAAGCCGAACCTATCGGGAGAAGAAGATGCCACGGACCCATCACTTGCCAGCTGTCCGATGTTCCGCTCGACGGCACCGCGCCAGCTCAACGGCACCGCCTCAAAAGCTTCTCCTTGTCCTGTCATCGAGCCGAACGGGATGGTCAATAGCGAATGGACGCATTTCTTTCCGGACGTCTACTCCACCGATGACAGTTTGTTGCTTCTGAATGATCCTTTGCTCTACTCCACAAGCTCATATGCTTCTTCTGGACCGGATGATGAAGATGACAGTAGCAACGAATCTGTGATTGGAAGCAAAGAAGAAGAAAATGGGAACCACGTTTTGGAGAAAGCAGAGGAGTTGAAAAGAGGTGTAGATAGCGCTGAAACACATTCAAGCGAGGAGGATGACCTTGGTTCTGACGATTCTTCCTCTTCAGACGATGAAAAGGGAGGAGATGAGCGAAAACTGACGCTGAACGACCTTGATGACAGTGATGATGAGGAGGACGAGGAATACCTTGTTGGAAACGGAGAAGAAAATGACGAAGACGAAGAAGGAGAAGATGACGATGAGGAACCGGGTTGGGACGAAAATGTCTCCTCGGGCGATGAACGCCCAGACAGGCTACTACGCAGACCTGAGGTTTCCTTCTCAGACATAAATCAATTCCTGTATTGGTACTTTGATAGACATGAATACGTGCCTCCAAAGATTGGGGATGACCACCAGGCAGTTATAGATCCACTTTTATATTTTGGAGATGAAGCAGAGGCCTCAAGATTGCAAGGCTCTGATGCAACATGGGGAGGCACTCTCTGTTGGGATTCAACTGCTCTAAGTGACGAAGAGGGTATACTCGTCTTCCTCTCTGCTTAGTTGTTTTTCTTCGTCTTCATTCTCGTCTTCATAGAAGCTCATATTGTTTTTCTTGTTAGTGGATGGATACATAAACCGGCTACAAGAAACCTATGGAAAGAAACGGGTGAACCTAGAGAAAGCGCTACAACTACTCCACGAGCACAATTACTCGGTTACGGCTGCTGAAAGAACCATCGCTATATCCGGTGCTCAAGCGGTCACCAAGGAGGAGTTCAGCAAAGAAGATAGGGAGCTCTTGGTGATGGGGTGGCAACGATATGGCCGAGATCGTTTTTGTCGTGTCCAAGCTGAGGTATCGATCCTTTTCTCGCGCATTTTTTATAAAAAATCGCAAGTAGCTCTAATCCTGTCCTCTATTCAATGGTGCAGTATCTTCCAGGGAAAAGTCTGAATGAGCTCACAAACTACTTTGACAGCCACCGAAAAAGCCTTTTTCTTCTAGCTGATGAACGAAGCAAACAAGACCATCAAGAGCTGCAACTGCAGGAGAGTTTCAGAAAGGCAGCATTCTATGCTCCTTGGCATGACCATCATGACGTGTACGTAAGCGCAGGCATTGATGAGAACCTCGTCCTCAGACATGACACGAAAGTAAAGCACCTGCTTCAAAGAACAAACCAGCTCCCGCCACCGTACCCTCATAGCAACAACTCTCTTGAAAGCGATGAAGAAGCGGATGACGAAGAGGACATGCAACGATGGCCGTTTCAAATAAATAATGGAGAACGAGAAGACAGCGAGAGAGAAAATGAATTGCAACCTCATCGCAAGAGACGGAGACTCCACCGACTCGAGTCTCCATCTCTCTCTTCTTCTTCTTCATCCCTGTCCTTCTCATCATCTTCTCCATCGTCCCCCTCCTCCCCTTCCGAGCCTTCTTCTCCAATCCAAGAAGGGCCTTCTTCTTTCGAACAACCTGCCTTCAGCAACTCCTTTCAAGGAAATGGCATCCATGGTATTTCAAAAGGACCACCTATTACATGTAACGGATATTCCACTACCGCCACTCCGTTCACTCCGCTTCCAGCTCTTCCCTTCCCCATTGTGGACGATTTTACTCATCCTACCTCCACTTCCTCTTCCACTCCCACTACACCTTCTTCGAAATGGAAATGGTTCCTTGATACAGGCCAAACCTTACCGTCACCGTCACCATCACCATCGCCGTCTACGTTACCGTTCTCATCGCCATCACTAACACATTCATTCTCACCATCACAACCATCATCGGCAGCATCTTCATCGCCATCGTTCCGACCGCCATCCTCTTCAACAGCCGCTCCGTTCTCTTTATCATCACCACCATTGTCATCGCCATCACTGTCATCGTACTCCTCGTTCAACCCATCAGTAACAACGCATCAAGGCTATTATAACCCCACAGAAGCCACATCAAGCGCCTTCCCGTCTCAGTCTTCACAAACAGCACCAACCACATCTCCTCTTCCTCCTGCGCTGCCAACCTCAAACTTTCCTCTGTCGCCGTTAGCTGCTTCATCTCCTTCAGCTCCCTCTTCATTGCCGATGACAGGAGTTCTAAGAGCCAAACGTCCTCGAAGACGAACTCTTCAGTTTATCCAATCCGCCCTCTCTCCTCCCTTCACTGTTTATTCACCCTCCTCTACGCCTTCTTCCTCCTCTTCTGCTTCTTCTTCCTCCTCTGTAAGTAGTAATGGAAAGAAAACTGAGTAAATATTTGTGTTTATCTCTTGTTTGTACATTCTTGCTTCTTGTCTCAGTCAAGCCCCTCTCCAGTGGTTTTAGGGACCACTTTGCTCACAAGATACAATCTCTATGGGCTAATACGGTCTGCCCTCTCTGTTGTTTTGTGCCAAGAAGCAGAAGCAGAAGCAGAAGCAGAAGCAGAAGCAGAAGCAGAAGCAGAAGCAGAAGCAGAAGCAGAAGCAGAAGCAGAACAATGCGAAGAAGAAGAAGAAAGCAAAGAAGAAAATAATGAGACTAACTCCCAAATAAAAATGAAGGGATTCCTTCTTCAAGCGTTTCACAACGACACTACAAACCTCAAAGTACTTGATTTTGTCGGGTGTGGTGCGTTCCTTGCGGAACTCTTGCCGCATGCGAGCCATGAAGAATTCGGGGTCGCTCACTCGAAAGGTCCGAGACATGCGATAAAGCTGCTTGTACAAACGAATGCACTCCAGGCGTGTGGGCTCTCGTGTCGTATCAGCGACGGATTTGACCACCGCCTTTGTGTTGGGCAGTTGGTGTTTCGAAGAACGCGCCAGCGTCACCAGCGTTGCCCGCAGCATCTCCGTTGTTCTTTTCTTCTTTTCTTCTTTTCTTCTTTTCTTCTTTTCTTCTTTTCTCGGTTTTACTTTTGTCACAGGAAAAATAAAGTCGACAGTTATTGACCTATCGATAATAGTCCGAGTCTATTTGGAAAGTATGTGACGTGATTGAACTAAATAAAGATAAAATGATACCTTTCAAACCAAAAAAAGGAAAATTAGAAAATAATTCCCAATATATTTAAATAATTTTTCTTGGCTTGTATTTCGTGAAACGCGAAAGAAAGGAGGAGGGCAAGATCGGATGTAACGCCATTATGGCGCGACACAACAAGTACGACGATGAGGCCTTTTTCTTAAAGTACAGCCGAATGGAGCGCTCGCGAAAGGGATTGGAGGGGGCCGGCGAATGGCACGCGCTGAAAGCCATGATGCCCGACTTTCAGGGCAAGCGCGTGCTCGATCTGGGCTGCGGGTTCGGCTGGCACTGCCGCTACGCAGCGGAGCAGGGCGCGGCCTCGGTGCTGGGCATCGATCTTTCCGAAAGGATGCTCGCCAAAGCCGTGGAGAAAACGGAAGCCTCGAAAGAGATTATTCGCTACCAACGCCTGGCTATTGAGGATATGGACTTTCCAGAAGCCTCCTTCGACGTGGTGATCAGCTCGCTGGCGCTCCATTACGTTCCATCTTTCTCGGCTGTTTGTCGTAAGCTCGCACATTGCCTTGTTCGTGGCGGCGATCTCGTTTTTTCGGTGGAGCACCCCATATTCACCGCACAGGGAACGCAAGACTGGCACAAGGACGAGGAGGGCAATCGCCTTCACTGGCCCGTTGACCGCTATTTCGGCGAGGGAGAGCGCAAGTCCAACTTTTTGGGGGAGGAAGTGATCAAGCATCACAAAACCCTGACCACCTATGTGAGCGCTCTGCTCGCGAACGGGTTCGAGGTCACGGGGCTTGTAGAACCGGAACCCGATGCGCGTCTGTTGGAGACCATCCCTGAAATGCAAGACGAACTGCGTCGCCCGATGATGCTTTTGATCTCAGCGAGAAAGAAATAGGGACATCTGTTTTTTTTTTTTTTGTAATGGGAGCTCTCACGCCATCAGTGGCTCTGGGGATCGTCAGAGTACCAGAACTCGTATTCCTTGATCGCGCAGGCTGTCATCGTGCATGCACGGGACCTGCCCCCCTCCTCTCTTTGGCTTCTTTTGTGGTGTCCTTGGACCTCCTCAGCGCTTCTCTCTCTCTTCAGCTCTTCAGCTCTTCTCTCTTCTCTTCTCTTCTGTGTTCTTCGGGGGGGGGGGCAGACCCATAGTACTTTTACACGAACAACAATAAGATAAAAAACAAAAAGAGTTTGTCTGGTACCCGAACCCATTCGCCGATTCTTGTTCACGAACAACAACCACAACCACAAATAATAAACAATTAAAAAGAAAAGAGTTGCAACTGACCAATCATCCACAACGAAGAAACAGATGCTTGCCCCTTCATGCAATTGCGACCACGAAACCAAAGAAACAGATGCGACCAATCCGCGAGCCGGTTGACGGGTTTATTGCGCTATAACTGTTGGGTTCAACCAGATCCACGCCCTCATGTTCGTGGCCTGCAGGTAACGTTTCATAAAATTGAACGGAGGAGGCCTGAGTGATAAAAGGCGTTGCCTGAAGGAAACAGATGAAGAAAACGAAAAATAAAGCGAGGCCTTCGCACTTTGCTTTCTCTCTATGCCCGATGATTGTTTGGTGTTGAAAGGATCGGGGAGATTGGATGAAGCAAAAAAAAGGTCAGCTGAGGGAACGGATGGAGGATCCAACAGAAAGTATAAAAAGCTAAACCTCGTTTTCATTTCTTTCGTTCATTCGTGCAACACAAACAAAGAACAAAGGAAGAACAGTAACAAACCTTACTGAACAAAGATGACAAAAGCGAGCTGGACTGTATTCCTCGCAGGAGCGATGCTTCTTTGCGTTGCTTCCTCTCTCGCTTTAGACTATGCCGACATATATGGTGATCTCTCTCTTCCTGCTTGCCCTCTTCTTTTTAAAACTTATCCTCCTTCTTTTCCTTTCAGCTCGTTCTCGTGAACTTCCTACCGAACGCGAACTGTTGAACAGCATCTCCTTCTCCATCCACCATAACCCCGGTCGTGCTATCATGACCCGCAGGACCGCCTCCAACTCCACTTTCAGCAGCCGCCACTCCATGAGCCTCTCCTTCAAGGCGTTGGGCCGCGAGTTCTCTGCCTCCCTTCACCACAACAACGATCTCTTCCATCCCAGGGCAGTCGTCTCGGTCTTCTCCGAGGGAGAGCTAGTGGAGACCTATTCCCCTCAGAGCAGAGCTTACTTGGGAGAGGCCACCATCGATGGTAAGGAGCAGGCCAGCATCTCCGCCGTTGTGGCTGACTATGAAGAAGGCGTATTCCACATGAGCATTTGGAGCAAGGAAACGGGAGAGAGCTATGTGGTGGAGCCCACTTACCTTCACCCCGAGTTGAGCCAGAAGAGAAGCGAAAGGGACGGAGAGATCATCGCCGGGGGCAAGATGGTGGTCTTCAAAGAGCACTGGGATGAGCTGCCTTTTGCTCCTCGTGGCGATGATGAAGGAGAAAGAGATGAAGAAGAGGGAGAACAACCGTTTTCCTGCGGAACCGAAGACGTCATGGCTGAGGGCGAAGAAGCTGCCGGTAACGTAGTGGACCCCACTTCCAGCTGTCCTCCTCGTAGCGACAGCTACCTTCTTATGGGCGTGGCCACCGATAACCAGTACGTGAAGAAGGCGGGCGGCACCTCCGGAACTCCCAATACGATCTCCTACATCTGGTCCACCATGCAAGGTCATTACTACACCGCTGTTCGCAACAAGCCCGTCATCAAATCCTTAGTCATCAACTCCAGCCCCTCCAGCTCCTCCTCCGACAACTTCAACACGGCCAGCTGCCCCTCCGATGTGCAAACCAGGTTAACTCCCTTCTGCACCTGGAGAACCCGTCAAACTGATCGCTCCATCGGCTTGTGGCACTTGTTATCCGGATGCTTGCCTGACCGCAGCGGCGTAGCCGGACGTGCCTATTACAGCGCTCTCTGCAGGTACACCACCCAGGGCTGCGGCATCACCGGATACTTGAGCGGCAATGCTCGTTGGGTCATTCCTGCCCATGAGATCGGTCACAACTATGGCGCCAGGCATTCCAGCAACATCATGGCTCCCTCCGTGAACAGCAGGGCTACTGGCTTCGCGCAGACTTCCATCAGCGACATGTGCCGTTACACCTTCAGCGTCTCTGCCCGCACGGCTTGTCTGTTGAGTAGCTTGCCAAGCGGTACTCCCACCGTTCCTACTCCTGATGACGATGATGAGGGTAGCTGCGAGTGCAAGAGGAGCTCCGAGAACGTGAAGGCTGACGAGGAATCCTCTGCGGCTGCCACCAGCAGTGCTCTCCTTGGTGCCATGTTTTGAGAAGCAGCATGCCGCATCAAGCGAGTTGAGCTTTCTTTTTCATGCATATCTTTTGTTGCTTTGTTCTTTTCCGATTTTTCATTGTTGATAGGTTTACACTGTAAATTTCTTTGTTAACTGTATAGAAGCATTCTTTCAGTTTCTGTGTTATCTTTTGTCTTTCGCTCTCTCGTTTAAAGCAGTACATACCAGGCGTGCAAATGACTATTTCTTGATGTACAATGGTGGCTCCTTTTTTCGTGGGTAACTTCAATCAGCGGCAACATTGACCTCTCCGTTTGGTCTGAGAAGGGTGGCGCTATGTTCATCCATCTGTGCTGATTCATCTTCTACAGTGCTTTCCTTCTGCTTTTCCTCCTCTCCACTACTGCGGGCTGTCTCGCTGGCGTTCGACGACAGCGGAAGATGGACGATAACTTTCGGTTGTCCTTCCGTCTCTTTCTTGTTCTTCCAAGCTACCACTTCTTGTTTGATTCGCTCTGTTTCCTTTTGGGTGGTCTGTTTGGCCTCTTTGGTGTTGTACTTGTCAGGAAGCAAAGATAAGACCTTACCAAGCGCAGGAAGAGCCTTGTGTGCTTTGGGAAGAAGACGATGGGTGAGTGGTAGTGTGAACCCTGTCTTGTGGATCATCACCTCTATGTTAGGGAGTACTTCCTGCAAGAGAGAAAGAAGACATAATGCTTCATTGAGAAATGAACATCTACTAAAGAGCAAAGAACTGATAACAGCAAAGAAGAAAGAAAGAAAAAGAGAGGAAAGAAGAAAGGACGAAGAGAAACCTCCAGATGAGGAATAAGATCAGGGAGATAGGGCACGAGATATTGAAGATGAGGCATGAGAACGTCCATCTTTGGGATGAGTTCTGGAAGGTGAGGCAACAGGTCGTCAATATAAGGAAGCAGATCATTAATATAGGCATGCAACTGCGGGACATGTGGCATTAGTTCTTTTGTGTAGGGTGCTAACTTATCAATGTTCGCCGCCAATCCCTCTGTTGAGTTCAACCAAAAGCAAGTGAGTGAGGGGAAAAGAGAGAGAGAGAGAGAGAGAGAGAGAGAGAGAGATAAGATGTAAGATAACAACAAAAGAAACCAAACCAATGTGTTGGGCAAGAATAGGAATGTGAGGCTTTATGGCAGGCAATTGAGGGATCAAGTCCGACAGGTACGGCAACAATTTCTCCAAATGTGGGGCCAATGTCGGCAAGTACGGCAGCAGCTCTCCAGCATAGGCCAACAGCTCCTCCAGATAGGGTTGCATCTGAGGGAGGCAAGGCACCAGCACATGGAGATGAGGCAACATAGCCTTGAGGTGAGGGCTGCCGCAAAGCATGGAGAGCTGGTGAGGCGTCAACGTCTGGAGGCGAGGCAGCAGGGTAGGGATCTCTGGCAGCAGCTCCGGCAGCAGCTCCACCAACTGCTCCAGGTGTGGCGCCAAGGCCGGCAGGTAGGGAGCCAGCGGCAACAGCTGCTCCGCGTGAGGCAGCAGCTGGTCGGCGTGAGGCAGCAGGACGTCCATAAAGGGAAGCAGCTCCTCCATGTGAGGCAGCAGCTTGTCCAGGTGAGGCAACAGGAGGGCCATCCGCTCGACGAGCACATCCAGGTGCGGACGCAGCTGCGGCATGTACAAGAGTAGCTCGTCAATGTGCGGCTCCAGCGCCTCCAGATCGCCCAGTAGCTGATCGGCATAGGGAAGCAGGTCGCCGGCAAAGGGAGCGAGGGAGGGCAGGTGAGGGGCCAACAAGGGCATCTGGGGCAGGATGAGGTCCAGTTTGGCCGTCAGGGCGTCCATGTGGGGGGCCAGCACGTCCAGCTGCGGCATCACGGCGTCCAGGTGAGGCGCCAGCAGCTCCATGTTCCCCACCATCACCCCCAAGTGGGGGGAGAGCAGCTCCGAGTGTCGGAGCAGGCAGGGCACGTGGGGGAGCAGCTCGAGCGAGTGGGCACGTAGCAGCTGGGCGCGCTTGGAGGGAGGCAAACGGTACAGCTCGCGCAGCACCGAGCAGAGAAAGAGGCCATGCCGCAAGAGCTGCTGACGGTACTCAAAGAGCAGGCAAGTCAGCACCACCAGAAGCAGGGTGAGAACGAGTTGCCACGACGAGGAGGCAGCGGTAGGCTCTGCCGAACAAGCGGCCTCTCTTCCATCCATATATATATATTTTTTTCAAACAGTAGCCACGTTTCGGCTATGACTTTGATAAGTCCCAGCACTGTATCGCGGACTGTCGGCGGGTGGATGGGGTGGATGGGTGGGACTTTGCCGTTGTTTTTTTTTTTTCTTCGTTACGCTGCTCCCCACTACACTTTTTCGCAGTTTCGTCTTTTTTTTTTTGGGTTGGAATTCCTTTCTCGCGCGCAAAGAAGAGCTCCTCCGGGCGCCTGCCGTTCGAACCTCGGGAGAGAGAGAGAGAGAGAGAGAGAGAGAGAGAGAGAAGGAAGAGAGGCAGGCAGAAAACAGTTTTGTTTTGTTTTGTTTTTCTCCTGGCGACATTAAACCATGTTTGCAGCGTTATTGTTGTTGTTGTTGTTGCTGTTGTTATTGTTTGTGGGCGTCGAGGAAGAAGCAGAGGCGGAAGCAGCAGAAGAAGAAGCAGGAGAAGCGGCACGAGGGACTCGAGTGGTTGTTTGAGTGGGTTGAGAAGGTAAAGGAATGGAGGAAGGAGAGAGGTGATGGAATGACTTCTTGACTTGCTTCCGCAGTTTTCGCTGCAACTTGGCATCATACTTTTGCTTCACGGCTGCAATGGCCGACGTGACCTCCTTCTCAAACTCCTTTTGGTTGCTGATAATGATTTCCTGCATGTCCTTCTTGAGCTTCTTGTACGTTATCTTCAGGTCTATATCCATAAGGTTTCTCTCCATGGGAGAAGTTGCATCGCCAGAGTACCTCCTTGAATCAGTGCTGCCACTTCCTCCTTCTTCTCTTATTTGCAAGAATCTGCCGCTGCTGCCAGCAGCAGCTCTCTCCATGTTCTCCTTCTCTTTCTGCATTTGCCGGATACGTTCTCGTATCCTCCGAATCTCCTCCATCTCTCTCTGCTTCATGCGGATGATGCGATTGCGCTCCTCTACCGTGGCGGCCAAAGGCGTAATGGTATCGTCTCCCGAGGGGGAAGCGGTGCTCGTGGAGGAAGAAGTTGTGGTTGCACCAGTAGTGGAAGACGGTCGTCTTCTGGGATCAACGCCACCTCTCCCAATGGAGGGAGGAGGCTGTGTGTATCTTGGTCTGACGGGAAGAGAGATAGGATCCGAGTTGATGTTGCCATGAGGTTGAACATCGAAAAAGCCACCCCCAGAAGGAGAAACAACGAGTGTTGGCCGCTGTGGTTTTTCTTTGTCTTTCTCTGACTCCCCTTCTTCCTCTTCTTCTTCTTCTCCTTGTTGCGATTGTTCTTGTTTCTGTGGTGGTTGAGCACCAGTATCTGCTTCATCTTGTTTGTCTTTTTCAGTGCTACTGAGTATGGTACCATCTTCGGAGGTAGGCTCGTCAGCATCGCTGTCAACATAATCATCGTCCTCATCATCGTCCTCCTCTTCATCTGATTCGTCCACATTGTATTCTCTCTGTTTCATTTATTTGAAAAATGAGTATCTTTGCTCTTCAGTTCGCTAAAAAGAGGATCATAAACAAACCTCTAAGATTTCAAACAATCTAAAGATATCGAATCGCTCTGCGTTGGATCCACCGGTTGTTCCCGAGTCCTGTGTGTCTCTTTGTGAGAACAAAGGTTCTCTAATGGACACGGTGCCGTCACTCGTTCCTTTAAGCCGCTTTAACTGATTGGCTCTCTGTGACTGAACGTTTGTTTTGGTGTGATATCAGTATACGAAGAGAGAGAGAGAGAGAGGAAGAAATACGAACCGCTTTGGCAGCGTGGTAACTATCCTCAATAATGAAAATAAATATGTTCAAAATGGCAGTGATAAATAGACCGACAAAAACATAGAGATATATAGTTGGCAAAGTTCTGATAGGATATGTCACTCCCAATTCCTCAAAAGTTGCTGTTGTTAAAATGTTTTGTTGCCATGAGGAAGAAATAACTAATGGGAGGAGGAGAAGGAGGAGAGAGAGGGAGGGAGAGAAGCGTTACATCGAATTTCATCTCCGTTGAGCAAAGAGAACAATGTAACACCGGTCGAAGTGAAGTCTTGAAAACGAGAAGAATACGGAGAAAACATGATGATGCCCATTAACATGAACCCAAAGAAGATGGGAAATGCAGATATGATGAAACGGGCAATACGAGGTGCCGATAGCCTGCAGGATAACAATAAATTGCTGTAAGAAAGAGAGCGAGAGGAGGAGGAGGAGGAGGGGGAGGAGTAGAGAGGAGAGAAACATACTGCAAAGAAAGAATGAGAGTATAAAAGTTTTGTCCGTATTCCAAATATCGAAGTATGTTCACAGCAACCCCTAATGCTCCCAATCCCTGATAACAGTGAAAAATTCCAGAAGAAGAGAAATAAATAAAACTGGAAGTTCAAAAACGAGGTGGGAGCACAGTACTTGAAAGAGCTGAAAGTATATACTGGAAAGTTTACCCAGTTCTTCAAAAATGCCAAGCACTGAAGCAGTCATCAAACAACAAGATGTAAAAATCATAAATACAACCCTATTTAATAGAAAATATCAGCAATGGGTGTTTAAAATTTATGAAACAAAGCAGAAAGGGTAAATGCTGCACCATAAACTGAAAAACTGGGCTTTTGTATCAAAGAATGATAATTCGCTCCATTTGGGATAGCCCTCGTCCTTCCTGGTCTCCTCTGGAATTGCAAGGTATTGCCGTTTTGCCATCTGTGATGCGTGTTCACCTTAAGAGAAGGAAGAGGACGGCATGCAAACAAAAAAAAAAAGGAAAGAAAAAGAAAACGAAAGAAAAATGAGAAGAGAACGGAAGTGCTTACTCGGTATAACTTATATCTTGATACACAACTCTTGCAATCCAGCAGTGCCGATAGCATAGCCAGACCAAAAGTAAGGCAGTTAAAGATAGTGAAAAGGATTTGTGGATTTAGACCTATTACATTTGAGTTCTGTTAATAGTCTGATAGAAGAACACAAGAAGAAGAAGAAAAAGAAGAAACCTTTGGCCTCACTATAAAAGACTCGCTTTGTGGCAACCAGATTTGCTAGCACGAAACCACTTGTCTTTGAGTAAGTTTGCTGTTGAGGGTAAAATAATTCGTTATCTAAGAGCCAAGAGAAGAGAGAGAGAGAGAGAGAGAGAGAGAGAGAGAGAGAGGAGTAGTAACAAATGAAAATACCTCAATGTTCCAAAGAAAAGGGACAGGGCCAAGGCTTCCAATATCAAGATTGTACAAAGAAAACTTCAACTTAATCTCTACCACGCGATGAAAGAGCGCCTGCACCGCCGACTCGTTGTTCGTTCCAAAGGGTCCCAACGGGTTTTCTAGCGTCAACTCATACTCCTCCTCTTCTGTTTCCACATCATCGGTGGCCAAAGTCCATCCATAAGGCTCGCTGGTGTTGAAGTTATAAAAGTCACGCTCGTAAAGAATCAGCTCCATATCCACTGGCTGAATAGTCTTATCAGTGTCTTCGCTGTCATTGCTACGACCATATATCTCTTCTAATGGTATGAGAAGGCCCTGTGCTCTTGCTTTCGTCCCATCCGACGTTGTTAACACGTGCGGATACTTATCTGCTGTTATGTTATCTACATTATAGTACTGGTAACACCATCAACATTAATAAAAAGTTACACAACGAGAGAGAGAGAGAGAGAGAGCGAGAGAGAAAGAGAGGGAAGGAAGGTACATTTAGGACAGTGGTGCTAATATGCTCGAGAGTATCGTCAATTGTATAGAGTTCCTGTCTAAATGTGTCTGAGTCGACTCCCAAAAAGACTTTGTGAAAGACCCGCTGATTGGCATAAAAGTACTGAGAGGTCTCCACGTAAATGAGTAGGACTTGCACCACCACCACCAAGAACATGAACAGGTGCAGGAAGATCTTCCATGGCACTCGATTGTACTTTTTCCACTTTTGCCATGGGCTCAGCAGCATCGTGTCCTTGAGAGTCATACGGGGTCGACGGAACAGGGTGAGTAACCTTTGGAGCGTTTGTGCAAGCAGGTCTGGCTCCTTTCTTGTCGAAGGAACGAAGGCCGGTTGTTGTACGTGAGCATCTTTACTGGACTTGAACCCTCCTAGAGCAAGTAACTCCTCGTAGGCCGATCTTCTCTTCTCAGAGTCGCTCTCGCTCTCCTTCCCGCTCCTCTCCTCCTTCCTCCTCTGTTTGTCCTCATCTTCTTCCTTGATCTCCTCGCCCTCCCCTCCTCCTTCCTCCGCGTTGACTTTTCTCTTGTCTCCTCCGCCCGTAAGATTGGGGTGCGACTGTTGCAGTCGTTTCTGTCGACCGCGTTGCAGCCCGCCGCTGGAGCGAGTGCGCCGAGAGAGGTTGTACGTGTTGCTCTTCCTGGGGGAGGGGGTGGAGGTGCGGCTTGCTCCTTTCCTGCCTAGCGCATGCTCCGTGTGTCGCTTGTGGAGGGGTGCTGGCAGAGGTTGGGTGCGTCGTTGCCCTTGGTTGGGCTCGTCCAGAATGTGTGGGGCAGCGGAGGGGTCCCAGGAGCCCGCAGTGGAGGGAGGAGCGGAGCTCGTGAAGGAGGACCTGCCTGGGCTACGTCTTTGGCGGCGCTTGCCACGAGCTGTCTGAGCAGGCCGTTGTTGCACGAGCGCGTTTGAGTCGTCTTCTGGCTCTTCGTCCTCTTCGTCCTCCTGCTCCTCCTCCTCTTCTTCCTCGTCGTGCAAGGCGAGCAAGGGGTAACGCTCCGTCATCCGGGACTCATTGAAGGAAGACATGGTTGGCACCTGACTTGTTTCTTCTTTCTTCGTTTTTTTTCGCCTTCGCGAAGAATTCTACCAGAACAACTCCTGCAAACCGACAAACAAAAACGGAGCACGATGGAGCCTATTCCGCATTCGGCCTTTTCTGCAAGCAAGAAAGAAACAAAAAAAAGCAGGCGAAAAGCAGGTCAAAAATAAAAAAATACGAATAATAAATTACAAGGGGCGTACAAAAGCTTACTCACCTTTCCCCTTTCCTCGCGGTTGTCCTTTCTCGCGTCGATTCCCCTCCTGCTTTTAATTTTTAATTTTTGGTTTCCATTTTTAGAGAATAAAAATGAGCCAAGTTACCTTTTTTTGGTTACTCCCATGTATAAAAGGTAAATTAACCCCATTTTCTGTCGATATCCATCGTGACGACATGGAAAAGAACGATGAAGAGGACAGAGACAGAGGTTTGTTTTTTTGTTGCTTCTTTATTCATTCACGCTATCATCAATTTTGTACAGACACTTTTGTGGAGGAACCATGTGACTGTGCCTCCAACCGAAGTTGCTTCATGCTCTTTCGCAAGGCCCTCTCCCGCTGCCGCCGAAGGACGTCCTGGCACTTGTGATCCTCCGCCAGCCGGTGCCGCAGGCAGTACTGCCTCTGGCACTTGCTGCAATGAACCGGCATCAGCTCCACTACTTTACAGCCCCTCACCTCGCACCGCTTTTGCCTTCTCCGCTCCTGCACCGCCGACTTGCAGCCTCCTTCGATGTGTTGGTTTATAAGCTGATCCAAATTGTTCACGCTGCCTCCTCTGCGGAAGCCATCCACCGGCTGGGAGCAAAGCGGACAGACGGGGGCGCGCACGTCCGTCTCCTCGAAGCTCGGACAGTCGTGCTGCCAGTGCTTGCGGTGTTCCAGGCAAAAGGTCTCCGCGCAGTGCTCGCATTTGAAGGGAAGAAAGTCCAATTGTTTGCACTCCGCCTTGGAGCACTGTTTTCCTAGATCTGGAAACTCCATGGCGACAGTTATGTTATCACTGTATGATGTGGATTGGTTTTTTTTTGTTTCAGTTGTTTTTAACTCTCTTTCTTTTTATGTGTGTGGATATATTTATAGTTGGCATGTGATGCCAGGTGTTCCTTTGTTGTCGTTGTCGTTAATCGAAACTCCTCTCTGCTTTCTGAGTTTCTTGTCTTGTGAAGAGGTTTCCCTGAATCCGATTTTTTTTTTCTGGCCACGAAATTATTGGTTGGCAGAACAGTGCATCATCGATAATTCTGCGAATAGTTTGTCGACAATAATAATGTCGTCAAATATTAGCAGCATAGATCTCATGTCCTCGCTCATGTCCAAGGTGAAGAAAGTTTCAAAGGACAAGAGAGCGGTGCTTTGCTGCTCGTCTCTCTTGATGTTTCGTCCGCGTGGTCGTCGCTCTGCCGTGGACTTTGTCGCTGCGAAGCGAAAGACAGCGTGCAGATGGTTATGTTCACGAGCTGCTGTTGCACGTACTTCTCAACCACCGCCTCCTTGGAGGGTGCTTTTCTTCGGGACGGACGACATCTCGCTCAAAACTTTGAGCGCGTTGCATGAAGAACAAAGTAAAAGGCCTTTTCTTTTTTTTCTTTTTTTTTTTTTTTTTTTGGTGAGAGGTATGGTTGTTGTTTTTTAAAACGTATGTGAAAAGAAAAGGGATCCGCTGCCGTGGTTTCTCATCTGGAAGTGGTGTGCCCGCCTGACAAAGCCGGTCTTGTTCCTGGTTGCTATTTCTCTCCCTTCTTTCTCTTTGTCTTCTGGAAGAAAGTATTGATGGATCTCTCTCTCTCTTTCAAAAAACAATAGTGAAAAAGTATGCTCTGAAACATGGCTTGCGCATCCATCAACCCACAGACCTCAAACAGTGGCAAGTTTGTTCTTTCTCTTCTCACTTCTCTCTTCTTTGCGTTGTTCTTTCTTCCGTTGTTCTCTCTCTCTCTCTCTCTCTCTCTGCCTACGCTAAAACATCTCGCTCCTTCATAACTATGAACAAAGGTGCCCACTCCGATCGTCCCACAAAACACGAGAAGCAACGAAGAAGGCGCCAGCGTAGACGCCTTCGCCCCTAAGAGGAGGGACGATAGCTTTGATATCGCGGTCGTTGTGTCTTATGGCCACTTCCTCCCGCGGTCGCTGCTGCATGCTCTACCCTTTGGTGGCATTAACATGCATCCTTCCTTGCTTCCAAAGTGAGTTACTTTCATTCCTCTTTCTTCATCCCTCATCCCGTCGTCGTTCTTCGTTTACAAACAAAACAGCATAACAACAGGTATAGAGGAGCGGCGCCTATCTACCACACCATCCTAAACAACGACAAGGAATGCGGGGTCTCAATCATTGAGTTGCACGATAGAGTCTTTGACGCCGGGCGCATCCTCAAACAAGTCAAAAAGGTTCTCTTCTTCTTCTTCTTTCTTCTTTCTTTCGGTTTCTTATCCAAGTGAAGGTGGTAGATCCTTACAGCACATACACCAGTCTATCCAATGAACTAGCGGCACTAGGCGCCACCAATGTTCTCTCCACACTATCAGACTACCACCGCCTCCTCCCTCAGGCCCTTTCACAACAAGAACAAACCACCAAAGCACCCAAGATAAGCCCCAACATGGGAGTGATCAGTTGGGAAGGCGAAGCACGGCTCCGCGACTCTTTCGAGCTCTTTACCAAGTGGAGGGCTTTCGGGGATACGGTGGGCATTTGCACCTCGTTTCAGGATCAGACGTTACGGTTGAATGAAGTGTTGCCGCCATTCGGCTATGCACGTTCCTTCGGTTGGAATAATGAAGAAGAACAAAAACAACGAGAGTTGCCTCCACCAAAGTTCCTTCTTCCAAAGAACAAAAAAGAGGAAGAAGGAGAGCCAGTAGGAAGCATTCGGTATGACAAAAAGAATCAAGTGTTGTGGATTAAGTGCTGTTATTCAAATGATAGTGATGAAGATGCAAGTGATGAAAGTGATACTACATCTTCCTCATCCTCTCCTTCCTCCTCCGTACATTCCTCCAAAGACGGAGATGATGCTGATGAAACTTGGAAACAAAGGCTAGCAAGACAGTGGATTGCCTGCTCAGCACTTCAGTTTTGGAAGAAGAACAGGGTGAGGGCTGTGGATTTCCACAATGGCTATCTGGTGAACCAACCCGACCGGAAAGTCTGGCGATTCCGCTAAAGAAGAAAGAAAGAAAACAAATACAAGACAAACGTTCGACGAAGAGCTATGCCCCTTTCTCTCCTTTCATCCTTCGCCATTTTCTATGGAAGGAGAAGGTATGAGCATCGCTGCCTTCTTTCTACTAATACCGTTCGTTAATGTTCTCGTCGTAGAGTGTTGTGTCTTTTTCCTTTCTCCGTTTGTTGCTCTCTTTCCTCTGGTTCGTTTTTTGTCGATGACCCCCTCGCCTTCTTTGTTATGTTCATGGCGATGCCTCTTCCGTTCTGCCGACCCCTTTTTCGTCTTTTTATCTTTCTTGCTCTCTTTGCTGGATCGTTTCTTTTTCTTTCTGTGGCCTAATTCTCTTTTCCTCTTTCGGGTAAGCGAAGCAGACAACGAAGATCGCATCTCTTCTTCCACCTCTGTGTCTGTGGCGGTTTCCGTGTCTGTCTCTGTCTCCGCATCCGTCGCAGACTCATCGATGACTAACTCTGCCAGCAACGCAATGTCGTCCTCCTCTTCCTCCATTTGCTTTCTCTTCCGATGATGGTGATGCTTCTGTTCGTTGTGCTCGTCTGTTTTCTTGACTCTGCTTCTCCTTCTGCTGCTGGTGTTGTTGTCGTCTGTGTGCCCGTTATTCTTATTGTTGGTGGAGGTGAGTTGGTGGTCATGCTCCTCTATCTCTACTTCTCGCTTTTCTTTGTTGCCCCTCCTCTTGGGACGTTGTTGCTTTTGTTCTAACGTTCTCCCGCTCACCTTTCTCTTCGTCGTAGTGGCCGTGGCAATACTCGTTGCAGCGTCCGTTGTTATCGGTGTGGTCATCTCTTTTCTTCCTCCTTTCTCCCTCCTCTTTCCTTTTTGTTTGTGCTGCAAATGCTTTCTCCTTCTGCCGCTCTTATTGCTGTTGCTCGTGCCATCGCTGTTGTTGCTGCTTCTAGTGCTGTGCCGCACGCTCTCGTCCATTGCGGACTGGAGGACTTGTCTAAACTCCTCGCAGTGGCGCAGCTCAGGGGCGTAGTCGAAGGGCGTGCGGCCGGTGGCGTCCTCCACGCTCACATCGGCTCCGTAGCTGATGAGCGTCTTGGCTGCCTCCGGGTTGCCTCTCTGAGCCGCCAGCAGTAACGCTGTTCTTCCTTTGTTGTCCCTCATAGGCAACACCGTCGCTGCGTCTGTTTAACAATGGTTCTCCAGGTCAGAAAGAAGGACGAGAGATAGGGACGAAACGAGAGCAGAGGTATTGCCTTTATCCTGTAACAGGAGAAGAATGGTCGAGGCGCGGTTGGTCCTGGCGGCGATATGCAGCGGGGTCATGCCTTTGTGCGTGGCCACGGCGAGCCTGGCCCCATGCTCCTGCAGCAAACGAGCGGTTGCATCCAAGCCATCCCTCGCCGCATAGTGCAGCGCAGAGAAGCCCTGGTTGTCCCTCGCGTTTACGTCGGCTCTGTGCTTGGTCAGCAACAGCCGAATGACGGGGGTGTGGCCGTGAAGCGCGGCACATTGGAGCGGGGTGTGGCCCTCGGCATCGCGAATATCGGGCAAGGCGCCATGTTCAAGGAGGAGAGTCACCACGGCGTAGTGCCCGTACACGGCGGCGTGGTGCAGCGCTGTGAAGCCCCGTCGGTCCCTTTGGTTGACCGTGTTGTAGTCTTTTGTTTTCCGCAAAGAACAAAAGAAATAAAAGAGCAGCTCATTATAAGAGGGAAGTTTCCCAAAGCCGAAACAAAGCAACGAGAGGGGAATGGCAAACCTGTTGGTGGGGTGGAAGGGGGTGCGGAAGCAGAAGAAGAGGATGCCGACGGAGAACCAAACAGTGGACTTCGAACGGTAAAGAAGGGACTGGGGAGGCCCGGGGGTTTGGCTGCGATAGGCTTCAACCCTACAAACACGTCCTGCCCAGTTATTCCTCCTCCAACAACAGCTGCTGTTGTTGCCGTTGAGGCTGTTAAGGCCGGAAGAGGGAAGAAGTGGCCACCAGGAGTAGGTCTAGCGTTGGCCGGTGCTATCGGGCGGTGGTGACCTCGCATGCTGGCCCCGGCAGCAGAAGGAGTGGAGGTGGTTGTGGGAGAAGAGGGTCGAATGGCGGTCGGAGAAGGAAGAAAGGCAGATTTAGGGAACGGAGGAGCTTGAGGAGATGAAGAGGTATGCGCTTTGTTGTTACTGTGGGGAAGGTCTGCCACTGCTTTATGCAAAGACTGTTGCTTGTGGTGCTGTAGCAGGACGTTGCAGACCTTGGCCCATCCCTTCAATGCCGCGATGTGGAGTGGAGCCTCGCCTTCAATGTACTCTTGCAAGTTCATCCTCGCTCCATGAGATAGCAGCAAAGCAGCCACCTCCGCATGACCCTTTGGCGAACAAAGAGATACAAAGGTCTCAACAAAGAATAAAGGCAGAAAGAAGCAACCACAACGAAGAGCTTGAATCTCAAGCAGAACAAGAAAAGAGAGAAGGCAACTTACTTCTTGACAACTAGCGTACAGCGGAGAACATCCTTTGCTGTTACAAGCATTGACATTCGCTCCGCTCTTCAACAGCAGTTCCACCACCCGAAGATAGCCCAACGCGGAAGCCGCCAGCAAGGGAGTGTTCTCGTTGTGATCCCGTGCATCCACATCCGCTCCTTTGGCTATCAACTGCCTGGCGTCTGCTTCCAGGTTTTGTAGCACAGCTCTGAATAATGGAGTATGTCCCTCTGGATCTTTCGTCTCCATCATGTCTTCCAGCGTAGCTGACGCGAAGGCTAAAGAGGATGAGCTGGCCACAGAGGAAGAGGCAGCAGGGCCACAGGAGAATATTGATGGCGCTGATGAAGACGACGGAGATGGTGACGCTGTGGTGGGCTCTTCTATCTCGAGAGGCGAGGCGCGCTGCGTATTACTGCTGGTCAGTTTAGAAGATACAGCGGTGGATGATGAGGAAGTAGAAGAGGAAGGAGACGCGGATGAAGAGATTTGTATGGCAGCAATGGGGTTTTCCGAAGAAAGCTCCTCCCAACGACGGTGCGAATGTTGCAATGCGGCTTCCTTCTTCAACGCTACAGTCCCGGTATAAAACTCCGAGTTAGAAAAATAGGCAAGCACGTGTAATGGGATAGTATACCTGATGCTAGCTGTTGCTTCTCCAACAAAGCAACAGGACTGTGGCAGGTTTCGTCTCGTTCTCCGGCAGTCTCTTCCTCCTTTGTACGGGCGATATCATCCAGAGCCAACGAGAAGGATGACAGCAGAGCAGCGTCACGTATCGGCGAGGCAGCCGTGGCCATCTCCTGGGTCTGCCTCTCCTTGTCCATTTGGTTGCGGTACTTTGCCCGTCTGTTTTGAAACCATATCTGCACGCTGCGGGGGGTCATGCCGAGCTGAATGGCCAGCTGGGTGCGTACTGTCAGGCTGGGGTGTTGGTTTATCTCGAACTCGCTCTCCAACAGACGCAGCTGCTCGCTAGAGGTTCTTCTGCGCTTCTTCATTGAAACACAAAAGAGTTTGACAACGCTCAGTATGGTTGGTGCTGAAGTTTGGAACAAGCACACCAAAACAGAACAAGGGAGGCATACCGGAGGAAGTGAAATGGGCATGGAGGCGGAAGCCTGGGTTGGAGGGAGGTGAGAGAGGAACCCCAACGGAAGGGGGAGGCCTTGCCCTGCGATGGCTGCAGAAGAAGCCGCGCCCACGTTAGCTCCCATGTTAGGCGAGGCGTTGGGGTATGCGAAAGCCGTGGCCCCGTTGTTCCCTTGGAGCAAGCCTGCAGTAGGAGAGAAGGCAGAAGCGGAGGTGGCTGGACTGGCCAGGAGTGAAGGAAAAAGAGCGGAGGAGAGAGGAGGAAGAGAGCTCGCTATGGAAGGAAGCTTGGGCAGAGGAGACCGTTTACCGGTAGAGGGAGAAAAAAAACCTTTTGGGGGAGTGACGAAGGAAGAACTTTCGTGTTGGGTGGGAGTGTGTTTTGCGAGTATTTCGGCGCTACCCCGTTTCTCTTCATCGTCGTCCTCTTCCTCCTCAACAATGTTGAGCTCATGTCCATCTTCTTCCCCTGCCTCTTCTTCTTCGTGCGGTTGAAACTTGGTCTGCATGGCGTCTTCTTCGCATGGTTGTTGTTGCTTCTCCTCCTTATGTTTGTTTCTCTTCTTCTTCCAAGGCTTTTTTCAAAAAACACACGTTCGCAACGACTTTAGTTAAACTGTACAAAACAAAGGGAGAAAGAGGAAGCGTCTTTGTGGCCAAACCTGTTGTTGCTTCATTTCGTATGACTATAGACACAAGTCACTTTCTTCTCTAGTCTGTTCGAAAATATGTAGCAGGAACGTTGTGCCACCTCGGGGTCCTTTTTTTTTTTTTTTACACACCGCTGCTAAGAAACACCCCAAACAAACCCGGTCCTTCTTTTTTTTGTTCAAGTCAATTATTGCCGCAAACCAAAGGATGCTTTTTTTTAAAAAAAAAACCAACAAACGGAACTTAAACTCTCTCTTTCTTGGGGTTTGGGCGCGCGTTGATGAAGGAACCGACGCGCCTTGGCTCTTTTTTTGATGAAGTTCCTAAATTATGCCAAATTAGGGCCAAAATTCATTATTCGTAAATTTATTTGTGCATTATTAAAAAACTCCGTCCCGCCAATCGCTCTCAGCCAGCGGGGCAAGCGTCCAGCGCAAGGCCAGCCATTTTGGGTGGACGCTCCGAATATAGGACGACGGGGGAAATTTGATGAAAAAAAAAAAGTACACACCCAAAGGGAAGGGGACAAAAACTGTCCAACACGCTCAGACGGCAGTCCCTCTCTCCAGGTTCTGCTTGGTTTCCACGGTGTACTCGTCGTAGGCGCGGCCGATCTTCTTGTTGAACACCCTGTTGTGCTCGTTGATAAAGTCCACGTCGGCGTCCTCGTGATACTCTCTGCGTCTGCTGAACTGCTCTCTGCGCTGAATGCTAAAAATAATAATAATAATAAGAAAGTGAAGACAAGAAGAGCCAACAAGCCAGCAAGCCAGCAAGCCAGCTAGCAGGCAGGAGACAGAAAAGAAAGAATAGGTAGAGAGACGTACTCTTTTCTGACCTCGCGTACGAGGTTGTTGAGTTTTTGTTTGGGTACTGGTGGGGCCTCCCCGTAGTCCACCTCGTGCGCTGAGCGGAAAAAGTCCTCGCCCAGTTGGTCCTTTTGTTGTTCGTACTCCTCTTTGTTGAAGGTGGGGTTCTGTTTTTGACGTCTCATGTAGGCTTTGTGCTGTACATCGTCCGAAAAGCCTGTTATGTTGTGTGCAAAATGTGGTGAGCATGCGTGTGGTTAAAAAAACAGGAGAGAGAGAGAGAGAGAGAGAGAGAGAGAGAAGGGCATAGAGCAGAGAAGGGAGATGAAGGATAAAGAAAGTAAGTGGCAAAAAGAGGAGAGAACAGGGAGCTTACGTTGCCAGCCGAATGCTGAGTCTTTTCTTTGTTTCTTCTTTTTGGTGCTCTTCAGTTGCCATTGTGCGTCCTCTACGGTGGTGTTCCTCATGCGCAGCTTCTCGGGGTCGACGGCCAGCCCAGCCTCCGCCTGCTCCTTTTCCCTCCTCTCCTCCTCCTTCTCCTTGTAGTACGCTATCCTCTTCAGCCGCTCCGCCTCCTTGTCCCCCTTGTCCGCCCTCAACCGCACGTCCTCCTCGATGACGGCCTTGCGGTTCTCGTTCCTGCTTTCCTTGAGCTTCTGCTTGAGCTCCGCCAGCTTCCGCTCGCGTGGGGTCATCTTGGCCAGCGCCGCCTTCTGGGCGTAGGACTCGTCGACATGCTCCCTCTCGTCCTCCTCTGGCCTTCTGCGCTTCTTTGCGCTCGGATTGTCCTGCTCTGTGTAAACGTAGTGAAACTCTTCCATCTTTACTACTTTTTTTTTGCTGCCACTTTTTGTTCTTTTCTTTCTTTTCTTCTCTCTTTTTCGTGTCCTTTTCATCCAATCCGAATTCGAACAAGTGTCGGCAAAAATAGCGATCCAAGAAAGCTGCGCTGAACGCCACTACTTTTTCGTCAGCAGCAAAATTCAGTACAAAAGCAAGAACAAGACTTGACGCACACAGCAGCAGTAGGACTCTTGGGGTTTTTTTTTTCCTGTAAATTCTATTCTTTTTTTTTTTTGTATAGTCCTCCTTTTTTTGTTTGTAAATTTTTTTTTGTTCCAAACAACCCGCCCTCAACACCATGTATGTACCAAAACCAGTCTCCATCTGTCGAGTCCAGAGTTCTGTAGTGGGTCCGCTTCATTGGCTCCGTTCATCTTCTTCATGGCTCTCTTCCTCCACTTTTTGCCCTTCTAGCCTCCACACTCTGCGCCTCTACTCCTCTTCTCCCATCAATCGCCCCAACAACAGCAACAGCAACTCCGCCCCCAAGGGTGGGGTCGAGGACAGCACCCCCATGGAGGCCACCTTCAACTCCTTGCTCCAGCACTACACCGAGCGTGGGGATCGCCAAAAGGTGCTGGAAGTGCTGGCCCAGATGAACCAAAAGGGCCTGCGACGTGAGCTGCGGGTATGGAAAGGGCAAGGGGCGAGCGCAGGACTGCCTGGTGGAGTGGGCGGAGGTACGAGCTGGGGCTCTGCCAAATCGAACGAGAAAGTGAAAACGCACGAGGAGGTCACCGAGAGACACTTGGTCTCTTTTTTGGGCGGCGGCGATCTGGCCCAGGTGGCCGGAGCCACGGAGAGCATGCACCTGCCCTGGCTCCAACAGAGCAACAGTCGACGGAGGAGATGGGCTGAGCGTAGGACCCGTTCGACCACCAAACACAACAAGAGCAGCTGAAGACAGGAAGATAAAGAAGAAGAAAGCACGAGAGAGAAAAAAAAAACAGCTTTTTGTTGTTTTTTTTTTTTTGAAATCTTTTTTTATTTTTTATTTTTGGTTTTGTTGTTCATATAGTTCGTTTGTTTGTTTTGTATGTAGAGAAGAAAAAAAAATAGAGGTCTTTGGTCTTCTTCTCTTCTGGTTTTGTTGCTGTTTAGTTTTACAAAAATGCAAAAAAAGAAAAAAAAAAGAAATGGAGTTCATTGTGACAAAATGGAGGGCGGTGGTTGTGGGGGTTGTGCCAAGTGCGTAGCAGAGGCGGATGTGGAAGAGGAGGAGGAAGACGAACAGGAGGAGGAATGAGAGGAGGAGGAGGAGGAGGAGAAATCTTCTGGCTTGCCGCCACCTTGGGAAAACTTTTGGTGTTTGCTTCTTTGTTGGTGTTGGTGTTGTTGTTCCTCGGCTGGGGTGGTGTCTGACTCTGGAGTGGAGGGACCACCCGCGTTGTTCTTGTTGTGGAAGGAGTTTGTTGTGCCGTTTGAAAAAGAAGGGAAAGGCCAAAAAGGAAGCCGTGGAGAGGGAGTGGGGGCCGAAGCGGAAGCCGAGGGAGCGGGGAAAGAAGCAAAGGGGGGATGAGCAGGCGTTTGTTTGTTGATGGAGCAAGAAGGGTCAGTGCACCATTGCGGGGGTTTGCCCTGTTGGACAGGGCTATGGGTGTGTGGATAAGGAGGAGGGAAGGAAGACGGTGGCAGGTGAGGTAGGCTGGTAGGTGGAGGCACCCTATTTCGGGACTCTTCCCGATGCAAAAACTCCTCCAGGAGGGCCTCACCCTCCCAGGCAGGACCCCGTGGGTTGTGGTGGTTGTGGTTGTGATGGCTGTGGTGATGGTGGTGGCTGGAGGATGGTGCAGAAGGTGAGGAAGAAGGTGGCTCACACTCGGTTTTCACAAGAGCGGAGGGATACGACGGCGGACAGCAATAACAAGACGGGCCAAAAGAGGGAGGAGCGGGGCCAGCCGGAGCTGCATGGTGAGGGTGGCCAAGATGTGGTGGAGGAGGATAAGGCAAAGAACCCATGGGCATCGGGGTAAAGCCCGGAGTTTGTGGGGAGTATTCAGGAGCATCAGGAGTGGCGGTTAGGAGTTCCTGAGCGTTTCCTGCTCCCTCTTTCCGTTTCAGATGCTTGTAGTGATGCCTGGCGTCTCCCCTGGGTCCCCGACGACAGTTTCCGACGGCCGGAAAGGCGGTTCGCACCAGCCTTCCGAATGCAGGGGCCGTGGTCCCCTCTATGCCTATCCGTTTACACATCTGGAGGTAGGACTTGAAGACGCTGGCTTTCTCCACAGAGGCAAAGGGTGTAAAGACATAATTTTCTTGAAGCCTAGTGAACAGGATAACAGAGAGAAAGAGAGAGAGAGAGAGAGAGAGAGAGAGAGAGCATGTCGTGTGAGTCTGGTGTCCAGCGAGAAAACAGATGAGAAGCGGTTTGACAGCCGCGGGGGAGGACACTCACCAATGAAGTATGAAGTTCCTCTTGTCGATGTGGTGCTCCTTCGGGTAAAACATATCAGGAGAGTGCCGCGTGGGGGGAGTTGACACCGGCGGTCTCATGGTTTTTGCGGTTAACGTGTAGCTGAGGTTGGTTTCGGTTGTTCGACGAAGCGGGCCGTAATGAGCTTTCTTTTAAAAAAAAAAAACAGACAGGCAAGAAAAACAAATAAACACGCAAGGTGAGAACAACCGCAAACAGAAAGGAGCTCGGGGTTTTTTTTCATTTCTCTCTGGCCCTATCATTTCAAACCACCAAAAATAGGTGCAAAAGGGTCGGTGCACATGAATGCGATCTGAGAAAAGGATTTTCCGGAGCCTTACGTTTGGAAAGTCGGTATGATGGGACACCCCGAACCGCGTATTAATTAAGCAATTGCGGAACGGAAAGGAACGTGGCAGGGAGGTGGAGAATTTTCAGGGGGTTGTCATCTCCGAGGGGTGGTGTCACGTGGGGTTGGGCTAGTTTGGCTCAAGAACAACAAGAGAGAAGAAAGGGAAGATCGGACCGGTTGTCGCAGACTGACAGGAAGGGCAATGGGGATCCGGAGTCTCCCAGCTGTTTTCCGCCAAGAGCAAGGATCGTCATCCGGGGGTTTTGAGAAAACTGGCTCCCGCCTTTGGTAGCGTCATCATTGAGGTGGGCAGGAACCAGACAAATGCTTAACGAAATCGACCGAAGAGAGAGAGAGAAAGAAAGAAAACAAGCCGAGAAGGGAAGACAAACAAACGTAACGAACCAAGACGGGCATCGAGTAAATAAAGATGAGGCGGTAGGGTTTTCGTCCAGAGTTGTTCCTGCAAGTAGATCCGAAAAAGATCCAGGGGGCCTCTATCGCCAAAACAACCGTTTTAATAAAAAAATAAAAACAAAAATTCAAAATTAT